>CM053503.1:75794297-75931652 GCA_028627145.1 Eidolon dupreanum | reverse complement strand
CGGGCACCCCTGTCAGGGCCTCAGAATTCCCATCAGAAGGTTCTGGTCCTGCCACTGCCACCGTGGACACAAAGCATGCTCTGAGATGGGGCGTTGGCGAGGGCAGCACTCCCAGCCTGGGCCTGACTCTGGCCTTGGCCAGGACGAAGTTCGTGGCATCAGCCCACTTCATCAAGGAGAGATGCTGCGGGTGAGTGCTGGAGGGAGCTGGTCAAGCCCCACATTACAACCTGACCCACCTGTTTCCCATGCCAGACCCACCCTAAGGAGGTCAACCTCAAGGAGCAAAGACTGGAGCTGGGAGGCACAGGGCGGTGGAAATTCACGTGGAATTAGCCAGCGTTGGAGCCAGGGCAACAGATGTTCACTTTGGAGCCTGAATGGGGTTCGCTCCAGGCCGTGGGCGGGCGGCGCCTTCAGATGATCTCCCGGGTCGGGTTTCTTGTTGGCTCTGGGCAGGGCCTTTCACTTTGGGGGCTGTCGCCTCCAAGATTCCTCCCACCACTGCCTTTTCACCCGCTGTCGCGTGTGTGCCAGGCCAACAGAGTTGGCCGCTCCACCCCCGGCACTGTGAGCTCCCTGAGCCCGGGGCTGGCTCTCTGTGGGGCTGTCTCAGGCCAGGGCAGTTTCTCCCCTCTCCCTGGGACCATCCTATCCTGCCCATCTCAAATGCAACAGCATGATTACATGTACCCCGGAAGGGGACCAGGAGTCTGCAAGACCTCAGTCCCAGTTTCTCAAGAAGTCACTCTGTCTGGTCCTGTGGTGCACTCTTGCATCTTTCTTTTTGGTACAGTTCTTATAGGCCTAAGGATGGCAAGCTTTAGAAGTGAAGGGGGAATAGATTTTCTAGTTATCAGGATTCCCTGTATGCAAGTACCTGCTCCTTGCACAGATAATAACAAATCCTGGGATATGTATGTAGCCTCCTCTCCAAACATTTTTTTCTCCTGATCTCCAGAGTCCATTGTAAGATTTTTTTATTTTTATCATGAAATTGATTTATTTGTTTACTTTAAAAATTTTTCCAGTAACAAAGGATATGGAGCCAATTTAATTTTTTTTTTTTTTTTTTTTTTTTTTTTTTACCAAGAGATAAGAAAGAGGAAGTAGGAGGGAGAACTCAGTAAAAAGGCTTTGGGTGGGATCATTGGAAGTACTGAGAACTGGAAGCATGAGCCTAGTTATGCATCACAATCACCTGGGAAGCCTGTAGAACTCTGGACTTGCAGGGCCCACCCTGGGGATGTCTTTCCTCGGTCAGGCGTGGAAAACGGGGGTCGGTTTATTTAACAAGCACCCCAGGTGATTCTGACACATCCAGCCCTCCCTGGTCCCTGGAGTGGCAATTTTTGCTGCATGTGCCGTCGTGCTCCCCTGACCCTCTTCCTTATCAGATGCAGAGAGTCCAGCTCCATCTTCTCTAAGTGGTCATCTGTGGCGGATGACTATAGGAAAATCTTCCTCATTGGCCCTGGTCTGGGCCCCAGAGCTACACAGAAAGATCATCCTTCCTCTTCTCTGTGGCCAGCCTTCTCATGTGGTGACAGCTTTCCCATCCCATCCCATCCCATCCCATCCCATCCCATCCCATCCAGTCTTGTCCTCTCCGGCCTATGTGACCCTGCTTCTTCTCATGCTTTTCAGATGCTTTTACCTCGCCACAGGGCATGGGGAGGAAAACTGAGGGGAGGAGCCCAGGAAATGAGTCTGGGAAACCACATGCTCAAGAACCCCAAACTCACCGGCTGAGCTGGGGAAGTCTTTTCTCCCCAATGCCACCCATCCTCCATTGCTTTCATTCTCTGAGTATCCATCAGCAGGTTGTTTTCATTGAATTCTTGAGCTTCCACGGCCATGTTAAATTATTTGTTTAACAAATTAGCATCACATTAAGTTATTAAGTAATATTTGATCAATACAGAAGATATACATAAATTATTAAGAATAATAGAACCCACTACCCAACTTAAGGTTAGATCTTCATCAATGTGCCACTTATATGATTGCCTGTCCCTGTGTACCCCTGGCCTCCCCCTGATTCTGTTTTTATTCTTTTGCATTGGTTTTGTAATGTTGCCACTTGTATATACCCCTAAACAACACATTCTGTAATTTTCCTTGCCTTCAATCTGTATGAGATGGTATTATGCTCTTTGTAGCTTCCTGTAGCTTATGTTTCTTTTGCTCAGTGTTATTTTTTTAAAGATTGATTCATGTTACATTTGTAACTGTAGCTTACTCATTTTCCCTATATTTTATAATATTTTATAATATTTCACTGTGAGGATATATAGTTTGTCCTTTGTTACCCATTTTTGGCTGTCATGGACAAAGCTGCTGGAAGCATTCCTGACTGTGTGCATTTCTTTATTGCATGCACATACGAGTTTCTCAAGGGCATATCCCTAGGAGCGGAATTGCTGGATTGTGGAATAAAGATAGTTTCATCTTCTGGGAAGTACATCAGAGCTCAGATAAAGAGAAGAGCCATCCTGCTGGCTGGGCTAGGTCAGGTGTGCTTTTCTCTGACAGATTGTGGAGTGGAGAAGCTGCACCTGTCCTAGCATGGTGAGTAGTCAGGTCTCTGCAGGGATGATCTCAAAGCTGAGTAGCATGAGTGGGTTCTTTGCAGTACCCCCAAGTCTGAGCCCACAGCAGCTGCAGAGAATACTGATGTTGCTTCACAGCAGAGCAGGGATGAATGGAGTGTGTGAATGTGCATGTGTCTGGGGCTGAGATGTTCTCACAGATCTAATTTACTGCTCTGATTTCCTATCCTGGAACCTCTGCCAAGTGCTTTATAAAAGATGAAATATTTAGTTAAGATCAAGGAAAGAAGGATCAAGGCAGACTTTTGACTTAGCAGTGATGTTGAGAAGGTAGTCTAAATCATCTCCTTCTATACTATCCCAGGTTTAAAACCTGGCTATCCTTGATGGCTACTTCATATTCTATGGTCTGAATGAAATCTTTTTGTACCCCTTTGCAAGTACCTTTTATTCCTCTGAATTTCTCAGTAGCACTTACTGTCTGTGTGTAGTTGAGACTGTGGCGCTTCCTGCCTTTATAGACGGTTCTCTTTCCACATGCATGTGTTTTTTTTCCCCACAACCAGACCCTTGAGGGCAAGGCCTTTGTCTCCTGCTTCATGTGCCCCCGGAAGTACTGGGCACAGTAGTACATACTCAATAAATACTGTTATTAATTGACTAATTAGTTGGCTGGATCCACTCCAGCTATATGCACTTGCCTTGAGCTGGGTGACAGGCTACTTTCTTTCCCATTCCTTAATCCCGTGCCCCCTCCAAAAATAACATTCCCAGAGCCATATTCCTGGGGTGGGGAGTTCAGGTATCTTTTTTTAAGGCTTTGACTGCAAGTGTACAGTGGAAGGGCACAGGCTAGGCCGGGGCTGCAGTCCCGTGGAGAAGTCCGTGCCGTGCCCCACACTCCCTCCAGGATCTGCTGCTGATTGCTGTGTAGGCTCTGCTGGTAAGGCTGGGAGGAGGGCATCGTCCCGGCCGGTGTGGAAAAACATCATTGCAGGCTCCCAGGTTTTCTCAGGCAGCAGGAGAATGTAGTAGTAGATAAGTGACCCAAAGGGTCATGAACTATAGCAGTTTAAGAAAAAAGTAGAGGTGAATGAATGAAGGAATGAGTAGAGTGAAGAGTGAACACATGAGTTGAATGAGAAGGCAAATGAACAGGACACTGGCCTGGAACCTGAAAACATGGGATTTCCATTTCTAATGTTTTATTTATTCCTAGCATTTTCCTTTCTGTATGTGTGATGCTGAAAAATTACCTAATGTTTTCTTAGCTTCCTAATCTGTAAAATTGGGCAAAGTGTATTCTTCCCGAGGGTGGTCCAGAAGACCAAAGGATATATTTGTGAAAGTGCCTATTCCCTGTGAGGTCATGTCTAATTTAACCAGGGTCACAGTGGATTGGCAAGATTGGGTGTGATAGGTGCATGTGTGTAATTTTATCTCATTGAGTGGGTTGTAATTTGAAAAGTGCCCACTGCGTCGCATCTCCTACCTTTTGGTGATTGCTGGCTATTTGCAAGTATAGAAGATGATGCCCCCACAAGCTGAGTTTGCACTGCAGCCAGTGTTGATATCTGTTGCTCTCCCATGGAGCTAAAATGTTTGAAGGCTGGTAGTTGGCTCTAGCCATGGCACCTTCCCAGTTTGCCTGTGTGTTAGAGAGCAGGTGCTAATTGGATTAGTTTGGGGGAGGGGGTTTGGCCTAGCTGCTGCAACAGCATTTTATTTGGGGGAGACCAGCCAGTCCTCTCCAATAGAGACTTGCTAAGGCCTTGCCTCATTTTCCAGATTCCTGAGGAGCTGCTGAAGTCAGGGAGGGGTGGAGGTAACTGACCAATTATCCCACAGCTACTCGGTCCCTGTGACTTTTGGCCGTGAACTTCCCCAGGGTTGAGGGCACACCCTGATGCCTCTCCATCCCTTTAGTGTCCTCTGCAAGCCCATGGTGTTGTAAGAACAGTGACTCTGAAGTCAGAAGACCTGGGTTCGAATCCTCATCTCTGTCTCCTTTGCAGCACCTAGGTGACTCTGAACTGGTTGCCTGACACCTCTAAGCTTCACCTTCCTCATTGGTAGACAGTAAATTACCACTTGTTGAGTGCTTTCTAAAATACCAGACACTTTGCAAATACTTTACAAATATTATTTCAGTAATAAATGTGAGAGAGAGGTGGTATGGGCATCCATTTTACAGGCGAGGCAGCTGCAGCTCAGAGAGGCTGGGTAGCTTGCCCCAGGTCACACACTTGGTGGTCGCAGAGCCAGTTCCACCCGGCTGGTGCCTGTGCTCTTCCCCACCCCCATGTTGCTTCTCTCAGTAAATAAGACAACACGTGAAGAGCACTTGGTATACCGTTGGCTGGATCCGGATCTGACGTAGCCTGTGGTATTTACTGAGAGATTAGTTGGAACTTTCTGGGCACTGGAAAAAAATGGGGGTGGGGGTAGAGAAGAGACTAGTAAGCCTGAGTCTGTGCTCCCCAGCCTTCACAGGGGAATCATTCGTGAGTGCAGACCTTGGCATGTTTTGGTAGCAGACCGATAGCTCTTCCCCAGGCTCAGCAGGAGGCAGATGGTAGGTAGACAATGATGCACAGGGACATGGCTTATTCTGTGGGTTTGTGAAGAGCTCTGCAGTCTCAGATCTAGTCGTGGAAGTCGTTGCTGGGTGCTCACTGGATTCCTCGGACTGCAGGGGACATTTGCGAAATGTCATGGAGATGGGGCCCTGCCAGTAGGGAGCACCTGGTGGTCCAACAGACATAGGAAGTGAATGAGGAGCAGCAGCTGAGGCGTGTGAGCAATGCAGGGAGGGCTCACCGCTGTGGATGACTTATCACGGAGGGTATTCTGGAGCAAGTGGGGCTGCTGCTGAAGCATGGGTGGAGTGTGGCCAGGAGAGGGAAGGGGCTGAGGCAGTGAAATGTATCAAAAAAATGGGGTGCATCTTGAATTAGGGCCAAGGGTTCATTATATTACCCCAACCAATGTCCCCTTTGTCACATTTTAAAAGTGTCCTCCATTGGCTGCTCGAATAGGAAGCCAGTGACACAAAGATTCCTGGGACCTTGCCTCCTTGTGGCTCATTATCAAAGAGATACAGGCTGATGCCCACTTATGAAATGTGACCTACAAAGCACTCCACAAAGCCATGAGCAGGAGGGACGTTCCACTCCCTGCATTTCTCACCCCTTCTCCTCACACCAGGGAAGAAAACTGTTGGCCCTGGAGCAGGCAAAACCTCATATCTGCTAAACCCTTTCCCTCCTCCCTCACAAGGGGCACTTCCAGACCTGGGCTGCTAGAGCCACGGTGGTTGTGTCCTGCCTGAGGTAGGCTCCTGTTGAAGGAGCTGCTCATCTCAGCCTGTCGTTGTTCTCTCTCTTCGCTTGGCCTGCCTCCTTGGTTGGAATTGAAAACCTGATCTCTCTGGACAGAATGGGAGTTTTATGGCTTAGGGTTTCACTTTCTGGAAGTCTCCCTGTACCCAGTCACAGAGAGGGTGGGTCAGCATGCCCCGCTCCCCTCCCAGAGCCGAAAGTGGGCATTAGCAAGCTCCCTTCCAGCTGTCCCTGAGTCCACACAGCCAGCTGTTGCCCGCCGCAGAAGGGCACTGCTGCCGCCATCTATAGTTCATTCCACTTGTGAATTTTGCAGATGACCTTTTTAATCATGTTTATGATGTCAGTGTTTATTTGCTGCTGGTTGGGTTTCCTGTGATGATGAAAGTCAGCAGGTTGGGTTTCAAAATCTCAGCCTCATTGGGGAACCTTCCTATGAATTCCTCTCCTCTTCCTTCCTCCTTTTCCTTCCTATCTTGTCCTCAAAAGGAAGACTAGAATATTCCCTTATTTTCTCATGCTGCTTACAGTGTACAAAGAACTTTTGTCTCTCCTGTAGAGAAGATGCATTACTCATTTTACAGGTAAGGTAAGGGAGGATCGGGGAGACTGGTTGACCTGCCCCAGGCTGATGAGCGGAGAAGCTGAGCAGAACCTTGAACCCTGGTCCTGAGTCTGCATCCCTTGCTGTTCTTACTCGCCTGTGCACCCTCGATCTGGCTGGTGTGACAGACTCCTTTTCTGGGCATCGGAGTCCCTTCCTGCCCTACCCTAGGACATGTTGGACTGAACACAGTCAGCAGCTGCCAGGGGCCAGCCTGCTTTGTGCTGAATTGTGGTTTGTGGTTTTGTTTGTTCCCATGGTGCCCTTTGTGAATGTCATTGAGTCATCAGGGCTGGCTCTGTCTCCTTTGCTAGCAGGAAAACCCAACTTCAAACTTTGGTCTCTTCCCCAGAAAACCGTCACCTCTTCTGTGTCTCATGGGGAGAACCCTGGCTGGGAGTTGGGACACCGGAGTTAATACCATAAAACCTATCCTTTATCCCTTGTTCAGGGGCATGCCTTCATTTCCTCACTCAGAAGATAGGGGTGAAGATTATTACTACTTCAGACCCTAGTCCCTGGTGGGGCAGTGTGTGGGAGAAGTCAGCTGAGGCCATTTTGACCACAGCAGCAGACGGACCGGTTAGTGCTTAGCTTCTGATGAACTTGGGCCACCAATGGCCACTCGCCCTTGGGCATGTAGGCTACATACAGTAACGTTTGTGAGCTGCTGGGCTGACCCTTGTGCTTGCATAGCATCTTCATCCTCAAGGTTTCCTGATGTGTTTTCTCTCTGGTTTTCCCAAGGGCATGGTACTCCCCAGAGGGGGTCAGGTAGTTGTCTGCTCAGCCCAGAGAGGGGTCAGGGAGCTCTTCCACAGTCACTGCATGGCAGGACGTGGCTGGAATTAGACTTGAGGACTCTTGACTCTTCCTGTGCTCTTAGGACCTTCTCCTTTTCCAGTTCTGACTCCTGTCATCCTAGGAGGGAAAAGAGGGTGAAAGCATGGCCCAGAGGGCAGCTGTGGTGGGGGCTGAGTTGGGGCTGACAGTTTTACTGGGAATGCTGCCTCCCTGCCTCAGGCTTTTTTTTTTTTTTTCCCTGGGTGAAAGAGGCTTTTTTTTTTCTGCTTGAAAGAATACTCTGAAAGTTTTTGTAGGAATTAAATGAGATGATTATACATTTAGAATTTCGCAGAGGGCTTGACAGAGAACAAGCACCCAAAAAACAGTATTTCAAGTAACAATGCTTATCTGACATGATCAGGACCAGTTAATTGGTTAATCAAAAAAGTTGGATAAGGTTAAACCTTAGACAGAAAAATAAGTTGGATGAAGCAGGGATCACTTAAATTATATATATCCCACACAAACCTTAGCAGTATTTCAACTTAAAACATTTGTTACTAATCTTTTGATATTGAGCTAAAGCCTCTACTTGAGCCTTACCTCTAGGTTGGAGTTCTACATTTACCTTTTCATTTTTTTCATAGCTTATATACCCTTTATATATCAGAGGCATTGCTTGCAAATATATTTTCCCATTTGGATGGTTGTCTCTTTACCTCGTTGATGGTTTCTTTTGCTGAGCAGAAACTTTTTAGTTTGATATACTCCTATTCATTTATTTTTGCTTTTACTTCCCTTGCCTTTGAGGTCAAATTCATAAAATCCTCTTTAAGTCCAAGGTCCTTGAGTTTTGTTCCTATGTTTTCTTCCAGATTTGGCTTTAGAATGTAGAAAGAACTTAAACTCACCTATGAAACAATCTAAGTGCAAAATTTTTCTAGGATTATATACACATTTCTTCTAATCTTTATCAGGTGCCCTGCCCACAACTAATTTGACAGACTTCATTGCCTAAGGTTTATCATCTGTGCAAGGCATACATTTACACACCTGTGCAGAGGAGCACCCGCCCCCCGCCCCTTACCCCTCTTGGTTTTCATTTTTATCCTTGTTAATATGATGACCATGGCACCTGTTTTCCCATTTCCCCTGCACCTCTGTGGGTGAGAAGTGTCTGCCATGGGACTCACCTTATGGCTCCAGTGTTGGAGCCTGATGCCTTGAACAGGCTCACGGAGCAAGGGGCTCTTTTTTCTTTTTCATTCATTCATTCATTCATTCAGCCTTTTAGAAGTAATAGCAGCAGTGACTGCCGAAAATCTCTGTTAGCTCAGCTGAGCTTCTCTTTGATGTGAAGAGAGGTTGGTTGCATAGGTCAGCGCAGACAGTGGCGTGGCTGGGGCTGAAACCCAGGTGTCTCGATTCTTGCCTGCTGCCCTGGACTTGGCCTTCTCGGAGGGTCATCGGGAGCTTCCGATAACATCTGATAGGGAGGAGGATGTGGAGGGAGAGAAGGAAGGAACTGAGTGGGACTGAGGAGGGCAACTGAGATTTTGAACATTTTGAAACTGAACAAAGGCAAAATGACCCAGATTATAGGCTTGGAAGAAGGAGCGCTTCCCCAAGACTTTAGGTTCAGAGAAGAGGTCTGGGAAAGTGGGACCCGGTTCTATGAAATAGATCCTTTACTCCTTCTCACTCCTCATTGTGGAAATGTTTAAACATGCACATAGAATAGTGGAATGAACCCTCATGTAACTTTCACCCAGCCTCAACATTCCACCTTTCCTTAATTTCATCTATACCCATCACCGTTTTTTTTCTTATGAAATGTTTTAAAGTAGATGCCAGACCTTCTATCATTTCATACTTTTCAGACCCTTTCAGGAGTGTGTTTGAATTCAGAAGGCCCTGCTGCTAAGGTGAGTGTGAGTTTTGTGGATGAAGTGGGAGAGTGGAAGAGGAGCAGCCCCATCTGGAAAGTGGCCCACCCATGAGGAGTCAGAGCTCAGCCCTGTAGGGCATTTCCTGTGATCTTCACTCCCCCTTCTTCAGGGGTGAACACCTGTGAATAGCTTGCTAGCTGTCAGGCATTGCTCTCGGCACGTCACATGGCTTACCTTACTTAAGACTCACACAATCCTGTGAAGATAATTCTGTGGACATTTCCATTTTATGGATGTGGAAAGGAGGCTCAGAGAGGTTAGGTAACATGCCCAAGCTGACACAGCTGGGCAGCAAGGAAATCAGGATTTGAATGCAAGCCTCAGGCTTCTGAAGCCCTTATTCTTGTGTGTTGTTATACTACCTCTTATGGGTGTTAACATAGGTAAATGCATCAGAACCACTTTCTTCCTGGCCATATCTTGGCTTTTGGGGTACCCTAGAGTTCTGACTGGGAGAGGGGCCTCCCTCGCCTATCAAAAGGCTGTTTTCTTGCTTAAAAGGGATATTTGACTCTGATCATTTCTTGCCCAGGTGAGCTGGTGGTGTCTTTCCCCACCTGCCTGTTTCCAGGTTGGACATGTCTGTTTGTGGCCCCCAGGGATGATATTCCTTGGTGGGATGTAGAACAGGAGGGAGGTTCTGGCTTCCTGACATTAGTAAGTCTCAAGTTTGCAGAATAGATACCCTCCACAACCAGCCCTTAGCGGAGGGTGGGGAGAGGGCTGTGAGCCATGAAGCTGTTTCTTGGGCTTCTTTTGATGACTTTCCTCTTTCAGAAGCTGTAGCTGCAGCTGGGCCAGCCTCCACCAAGAGCACTTGCCTTTTCCATCGGAGCAGTCTGGGCCTCCTGTCCCCCCACTTGTCTCTTCTTCCCGCTGCTCTTCCTGTTCCATTAGGACTGAGTCTTCTGCATAGGGCCTGGCACCCCCTAAGCAGGAGAGGAATTACCGGTTTAATTTCCTGCTGCCTTTTGAAGCTTATGGTGACCCTGAATTTTTTTCTTATCCCCTGGGGCTTAAAAGCCAGGGTTATTCTCCTGCTTTCCCACTGATAACCCTCAAAGGAGAAGTGCTCTGTTTATAAAGTACCCAGTGGGAAGGCCTTCTTTTGAATGCCACATTGTAATTCAGCATCATAGCATAGGTCCAGTATCATTGCCGTCTCCCTCCTCAGTTCTCAGGATGGGAGCTTTGCATATTGGGCCATTCAGTAGCATCCGTTGCAGTGATCATTGTTTTTTATTGAGCACCTACAGGTGTGTGGTCTTCCACTGAGTGCCTCACCTGGTTCTCATGTGGAACCTGGAAGGTCACTATAATTCCATTTTGTAATTCAACAGCAGATGAAACTTTCCCAAGGTCACACAGCTGCTAGGCCAGGTTGCAGGTGTTTAAACTCAGGGCTTTCTGGCTGCAAATCTGGTGTTCTTTATGCTACCTCACACCCATTTCTACTGTACTGTGGTGTTAAATACGAGCATAATATTAACTCCTGTGATTTAATGTATATTTGATATATTATAACAATAACACTAAAATGGCATGAATGTTTGAGAGTTTCAGCTTGCTGGCTGTTGCTGTAATTAGGTTTGTGTAAGAAGAATTATTAGTGATCAATAAACATGAGAAAGAAACATCACTAGTAATCACAGAAATCCAAATTATGACAATAATAGTATGCTGTTTTCTTACCTTTCAAATGTACACAAATTTTTAAACTGATAATTGCTAATATGATGCAACCCTATAATATAGTACTGGCAGGAGTGTCAAGTGTTGCAACCTTCACACTAAACTTTGCAGAGGGTATTGAGAACCTTAAAAAGAGCCCTGTCCTCTGACTAGTGACTGCACTTCTAAGAATCCATCCTAAGAAAATAACCAGAAACGCTGTCAAATATGTTATATGTTAGGGCACTTACCAAAGAGCAATTTGTAATAAAGGAGAATTAGAAACCACTTAAATGTCCTACATTAGGGGAACAGTTAAATAAAGTATGATACATCTGTGGGTGAGCTTGGGAAATTATTAAATGACATGGGGAAAAACGTTTGCAATATAGTATATTTTATGTACTGCAAAATTTACTCTTTTTGGTGTATAGTTCTGAATTTTGACAAACACATACAGTCATGTTAAATACCACCATAAGGTGTAATTTTAAGTGACGAAAAATAGTTTACTGCAGTGTATATACAGTAAATTTCTAAATTTTGAGAACATGTATATGACTGCATATGACTGGAAGGACATCACAAAAGTTGGTCAAACAAAATGGCCCTGGAGAAGTGGGCTGCATAATTTTTAAACAAGCATTTTCCTTCTGAGCCTGTTTCTTTTCCATAAAATGGTGAAGTTGGGCCCTGAAGCCCTGACTTTGTGCAGTGCTCTTATCCCAGTCATCGTTAGCGTGGGTGTGGGGGCTCCACGCCTGTGATGGGCCCTGACCTTGGGTGGAAGTACTGGCCTATGGGTGTGCCCATGGGGCTGGGGAGGCGGCGGGGCACTGCCAGCCTGGGCCCTGGAGTGTCACTCAGCTCAGTGCAGAATGGAGTGCTGCTGGCTGGGGCTGTGTCCTGAGTGAAGAGCGGTGGAGGGTAGAAGTCTCTCCCCTCTTCCCTCCTCACCATCTCTGCCAGGCAGCTACTCAGAGTCAGGGCTCCAGCATGCGAGGGCTGCTGGTCCTAGGGGAGAAGTTCCCCTGTTCTCCTAAAGACCTACAACTCCTCCCTCTTTTGACCAAGGGACAGAATGTTCTGCTGTCCCGCCCTCTTGTCGCCTCCCTGCCACCTCTGATGTTCCCCAAGCCAGCTTCAAGGGTCTTTCTCTCTCAAGGCTTCCTAGGGCTAGTATTATTATTAATTCGTTCTTGGGGGGACTGCTCCTCAGAGGCAGGGAGAAGCCTACATATCAGGTTGGCTCCAGTATCTAGGAGCTGGTCATTTAAAGCTTGAGCCAGGATGAGGAGGGGCTCTGCCACCTGCTGTTCCCTGGACTGGGGTGGGCATGGCCAAGGCCGGAGGCCTGGGTGCACCTTCTGACTGGCACCCTAGTATTACAGCCTGTTTTCAGCACTAACCTTCCTCTCCCACCCACCTCTAGCAGTGAATCATGCCTTTGTAACCACCAGCTAGAGCAACTCTCCGGAGTGGGGCATGGCCTGCTGCAGCCCCCACAGTCAGTTCTGAGCAGAGCCCCTGATGGCTAGGTATTTTCTTCCTAGCCATCAGCTCTCAAGGATAGCAACTGTCCCTGCCCTTCTCTGTGTGCTCAGCAGACACATAGGACTCTGTGCAGAGAAGGCAGTTGACAAGCAAGGGGCTCCAGGGCTCCGCCGGGCTCACTCACACCCTGGCAGAGGGGCAGCTGCTGGAGTGGGGAGCTCCAGCTCCACTCGGATGGGCCTGAGGTCTTAGGCAAGTTCTTCTCCCTGGGCCTGGACCCCCACTGAGTATACATATGATCACCAAGGACCCTTTGGGCTGGTTTCTTTCTCACAGGATTTCTAGGAACGCTGACTGTTGGGCATTTCACGTCCCTCTGTAGTGGATGCTCCCCACACCCTGCATACATTCCCTGTCTCACAGAGTGAAGTATGAACCTATCCGTAGAGACAGGGCTTTCAAATGGAAACTCTGCAGGAGGACAGCACGTCCCCAGGCCTTCTAGCACAGCCTCTGGATTAGCTTGAGAAAGTCGCAGTTGGGTAGATTGATAGATTGGGAGAATGAAGGCTTAGGATGGGCCTTAACACCCAAAGTAGGAAAGACCACCTAATACAGAGGCCTCCCTCTAGCCTATTCTAGTTTTCCATGAGCTCTTTCACCTTTTCCTTCCTGAGTCACTGGACAGTGGTTGAGGTCCACATTTAATTTTCTGTTGGTCTTGCCCATTGTATTCCATCACTGCTGTCCCAGGCACCATTTGTGGAGCATCTCCTGTGGGCCAGGCAAGTGCTGGGCCTTGACTCCTGCCACCTCACTGAATTCCCACTGCAGCCTGGGTGGCAGGACTACTGTTGTCCTTCCTTTTGCACAAGGAGGCTCAGAGAAGCTTGGCTCTCACCGTAGCTTGGGTCACACCAGCTCTGTCTGGCTCAAGGCCTACACTTCCCACAGGGCTGCTCTGGTCCCCTCATCTCCCAGTGGCTGAGCTTTGAGCTGAGGAGATAGGGCTGTTGGCTAAGACGCTTATTGCAGGACCAGATCACAGCCAAAGCAGCTTCAGTCTTGGGCATCAGCAGGAGGGAGCAGCCAGGCTTCAGGCTCTCCCTCTGCCACCCTCTTCTGGCTCTCTCTCCCTGGCTCTGCCTTGCCCAGATTTGGCTGAGGAGGGACGTGAAGCCCCCACTGATTTCCTGTTTCCTCTGGCCGGCATTGAGCCCAGCCTCATAGCCTGTGATGGCCAGTAGGAAGCCTTCTCTGAATGAGCTACTGCCTGTCAGCCATTCTGGGCTCCTCTGTTTCTGTACCTCTGGGAACCAAAGTCATTCTGGCCAGGCCTTGGCAGTCAGTGTAAGTGCTCTGGCTTCCATTTGCTGTGCCTAGGTTCTGAGGCAAGACTGTGTCCCCTCAGCTTGTCTGCTGTGTATTGCGGGTATAAGCTTTAGTAATGGGCCCTCTCTGGGGCACTGTGCCCCAAACAGTGTACTCCAAGTTGATCGATGCTCACATGATGCTATTTTTGAACCTGACAATCTGCTTGGAGGCAGGAAGATGTCTTTGTCTGTGACTCGACTATCTTGTCCTAGACTCTTCTCCCTCTCCATGAGACTGTCAGCCACAAGAACCCTGGTCCTCATGGATGAGCAAGTCCAGGCAGGCCTCATTTTCATGCAGGCCTCCATTTCTGTCACTGAACCTCTGAAGCTTCTCACTCATTCCTACAAAGCCTGTGGCTATCTTGGGAAGCGAGATATGTGGAAACCCCACCCGCTACCTCTCTGCCCAGCAAGGGAAGAGACAAAGTCCTCACCCTGGAGCTGGGTCTGTCCTCCCAACCCTCCTCAGATGGCATGAGGTACAAATATGGGGGCAGGAGAGGCTGCTGGTGGTGCATGCTGGGGCTTCGGAGGGATGTCTGGCGATGTCCACTTTGGGAGAACGTGCTCTGCTGGTCCCTGCTCTGCAGGCAGGGAGCATCGTGGCAGCAGGTCTCACCAGATGGCGAGCCTCCTCAGCCACTGCCCTGAAGGGGACCATCTGGTTGATGGTCTCTTTAGTCATGGCTGTGGAAGCCAGGGAATGGAGGAGAAAGGGTTAGCAGGAGCCAAATCCCGCTAGAGTTTGACAGCAGATGAGGGAGGGTGTGTGGTCCACTCCACTTGGTTCCCCCCTCTACACCCCTGCCCCAGACTCTGGAAACTTCTCCCAGTGAGAGTGGCTGGTTCTTCCTTCCCCTTCCTGAGGACAATGGACCCAGCTTGTCTCTCAGCATCTAGCACCATGCTGCTTGAACATCATGGACTCACTTCTGCCAAGCCTCTCCTTCTCACTGCCTTAGCTTCTCAGTTCCATGGGCAGTCTTTCCAGGCTTTGGGGAAGACAAATCTGTCTGCTGCAGCCCAGCTCACTAGGTGCTGTGTTCCTGGGGTCAAGGGAGGAGAACAAGCCTCCCTGAGGCCCAGGTACCACCGATACCCGCCTCCAGCTCAAGGTAGGCGTTGCTCCTCCTCCTCTCACTGGCAGCACCTGGTTCTGGAACTCAGCACCTTTCTGACTGGACCTTCCTGGAGTGGCCAAGTGAGTGAGCAGATGCTGGCACCAAGGCATGCTACCCACACCTGCCAGCCGGTTGAACAGCCCTGGAAGGTGCCAGGCCCATTTCCCATTCCCGGGCCACTGTCAGAGGGAGGCATCCAGGTGGAGCAGGAAGGACAGACAGGTGTTGTTTCTGAAGCTGTGTCTAGGTTTCCACCTGGAAAATGGAAAGGGAAAGCTGACTCTTGCCAAGACAGAAGCATTTTTCAGTTTTCTTTTTCTCAATCCCCGTTTGACTGTTCCATAGGAGGGAAGCAAGTAGAGTGGAAGCCTAGCTATGATGGAGGGAAAGGGAGTGAGGTGGGTCCAGGTCTGCCCTTAATTTGCCATATGACCACGGACCACCTCCCTGGGCCCCAGCCGCCCGTGACCGAGGAGGAGAGGCAGCCTGTTCCCCTGTTCTCTCCACTTTATTTCCTTGGAGTCTGTTTGCTGGACCACCAAAAACAGCCAGAAGAGTGGTGATGGAGGCCTAGGCTACATTTCCCAACCCTGAAACATCCTTTGCTCACGGCATGCAGGGTCAGTTTAGGAGCCGTGAAGCATAGCCAGATCAGGATCGATTCCATGTCTCTGTGCACTTTTATGATTGGTGGGGCTGCTCCAGTTCTGTGCACTGAAGAGTCTCTGCTGGGCAGACTTGAGCGTCCTTTTCTAAGTCTGTAGAGGACTGGGGCTGCCCACCCTGGCCTATCTCCCCTCCTTTTCCCAGCTCCAGTGCTTTCCCTCTCCTGGGCCTGGCCATGAGCAATGAAAGTTATAGCAGAAATGATTTGACAAAGGCCTGTGGAATTTGCTACAGGCAGAGTCAGAGAGGGGCCATTCAGTTACTCTGGTTATAGCTGATGGGATTTGCTGGCCCACTCACTCCCCAAAGACAAGAGTGGTGGTTGCCTGCCATCTGTGATGGCGGCGTGTAGGCCAGTTTGGAGGCAGGAGATGGGACAAGAAGCCCTCTGGAAGTCCTTTCTGCTTTGATTCTCTAAGTCTTTAGAACAGGAAAAAGCACAGCAAAGCCTGAGAGGGTGTTGGGTCAAAAAGACTGGCAAGGGCTCCAAGCCTCCTAAGAGACAGACTGAGGGGAAAGAGACCTTGAGAGAAACGGGGTGTTCCAGTCCACAGAGAAGCACCCGGGGCACCCACTGAGCAGACATGGCCAACTTCACTCCCCGCTGTCATCTTTCTTCTGTGCGGGCTGTCTGGTTTTCAGGAAAGTCTGCACTGAAAGGTTCAGATCCGGGTGAGATGCTGTCCCAGTGCCTGCCCAGCCCCCTCTCCTTTGATCTCAGTGCCAGCCTACTGTACACTGCTCTCCTTGTGGACCTCCCTCTGGGCTATTTGCTTTCCACTGCTGGGCTCCAAGACTCACAGAGTGGGAAGAGAAGCTTTTTCAGTATCTTGCAGAAATGCCCCCCTGCTCTTTCTGACTCTCCACCTCGGCCTATTGGCTTCTGTTGGCAGAACAGGGCAATATGTACCTTTAGTACACATGTGCCAGTTGGGAACATGGTGGGGAGTGGAGGATCATGGATTGAAAGGTTGCCTTTGAGTCAAATGACAGATCACCTGTTTTCCTGCCCCTCTCTCCCATAGACCTGCTCAACTTCAACCTCTGCACATCAGAGCAATAAGCAATAGCTCCTTCATTGTAATCAGGGAGCAAATGGCTCCTGAACGCTTCTTTGCTGATGATGTCTGTCCCCTGGGATTTTAAGGTGTTCTTCCTCATAGGGATGCTCAGATCCCTATGAGTTTCTTCCTTCAGGGTGCTATGGTTCCCCTTGGCACATACTCTACTTACTCTCAAAATTGTCTTGCTTTTCAGGACAGATCAAGGGAGTCGTTCCTTGTGGGACATTGGGTGGTGCCGGTCAGGGCTGGCAGCGTGCGTGTAGAGTGTGGGCTGCAGAGGAAGATTGGGGGGAGTCCTTTCTTGGAGATACCACTCTCTTAATTTGACTTTTGAGATGTCATGCTCTCCTGTTTTTTATTTATTTTTATTTTTTTGCTTCTCTGCTTTCTCTAGGGCTGCTTCTTGCCCTGACCTAAAAAATTCCTGCTTTGGTTCTTTCCCTTCTTGTTCTTCTTTCTCTCCCTGACAGACCTGTCCAGTCTCTTGGTTTCAGCCATGAACTCAATAACATCTTATAAAATGTTTTTGTAGTTTACAGTGCATCTTTACCTATATTGCATTTGCTCTTTGCAATCAGCCTGCGAAACAAAATAGTTCATTTTTTGGATGATGAAACTGAGACCCAGAATGATTAAGCCATAGTTTGTTTGGTTATGCCCCATTTGCAAAAGGATTTGACCTTGAGGCTACCCAGCATATGGCTGAGCTGGATCTTCTGACACCAGGTCTGCAACCCTCCCTCCCTCTCTACACTTCCAGCTGCCTCCCGGTGTCTCCACATGCATCTTCCACTGGTTCTTCACACTAGTTGCATATTCTTGCTTCAAAAGCCCTCCTTTGTCCTCTGTTGTTTGGTTCCATAACAGGTCCCACTGTCTGCCCAGCTCCTAGGTTTGAAACCTCTGTCTGCCCTTCCCCTCTGTTCCCACCTGTCCATTTTTATTGCCATTTCCCTACTCAGGACTTGCTCACCCCTTGCCCACTCATTAGCTTCTTCCCTGATCTCCCTGTCCCCAGTTTTTCTTAGGTAATTTGAGTCACAGTTGCTGGATTTGCCTTCCCATTCCCTTAGCCTTGTCAACAGTTCTCTTTGCTCCCATACAAGGTTTCACCACCACTGCCACCACCATCATTACTCAGAAATCAGCACAGTTCATGCTCCTCCTTCTCCATCTCCTGAACCTTCCAACCTTGAGTTACTCCCTCGATGACTTCAAGAGCACACCTCACTGTTCCCTGTTCCCAACTGTCAACATACACACCACCCTGGGTGGCCCACAGGAAGTACTTTTGTGCCATTTCCTGTTCCATCTCCTTTCCATATCTGGCTCACACTTTCCTTCCTGCTCACAGCTCTTCCCATACCAATTATCTGCATGTTACAAGCCCATCCCTTTTTCATTGAAGGTTCTATCTCTAGTGCCACTTTTTCCATAAAACTTTCTCTAATTTCTTGAGGTAGAACCTCTGAACTCCTCTTTCACTTTATCTCCCTTCTACAATCCTTAATAGGTTTCACTCATGCCTTGGCTGTTTAGGTGTGTGTCTGATATTCCCGTGGGCAGATTCATGTCTGCTCTATTCATGAAGTGGGTGTGGATCGTGGTTAGTGGCTATTTGCTGTGCTCCTACCGTATAAGAAGTACTATTCCCAGTGTACACATGTGTTATTTGGTTTCATCCTCAGGTCATCCCTACATGGAAGACATTCCTACATTCATTTTACAAATGAAGGAGCAGCCTAGAGAGGTTATGCAGTCTACTCAAAGGCTTCGAGTGAGTGATGGAGCTAGGAGTTGGACTCTAGATGTCTGATTCCAAATCCTGTGTGCTTTCCTCTCACTCCGTCCCTTGTTGACGAGTGGTGTGACTGCTTCTTCTCCTTTCACATGGCTCATGGACATGGCTACCCATGCTAGGCGAGCAGCCTGTCTCTCAGTGTTTGTCATAGGGCCAACCGTCTGTGAAGGTCATGAGCACCCCAGCATCCCTGATGCTTTAATGGCTCACGTGGTTCTGTCATCCATGAATTTACTTGAGCTGTCTCGATTTTAGCTGTGTTTTTATTCTGTGCCACCTGCCTGGCAGGGAGTCCCTTGCCTCAGCCCATTGTGTAAAGCTAAAGTGCCTTTTATTTGTCCTCAGATAATTTCTTTCAAGCTTCAAGGGATGCCTGAGGTTCTATTTTGGGATCTGTCACATATGTTTGTATTGGTTCTGTCGTTGTCTTTCATGATTTTGCAAACCTTGATCTAATCCCCCTTTAACTTTGTTTTTCCACAATGAGGAGGACAGCATTTTAGGTATTGGTCTGCATGTTTCACTTTCTCACTTGCCTCCTGTACGTCTGGTGCGCTTGTTGTGTGAGAGGGAGTCTCGCCATTAGAGCCAGGAGACCCTAAGAGCAGGGCCATTATTCCCCTTTCCCTGGCTCTGCCGTAGCTGACACACACAGGAAAACCTCCTACTGTGCAGATGCATCATGAGAAGCCCTGTCTCTGCACCCATCCCCAGGCCCAGCCACCCATGCTGAGGTCAGCTTCTCAGCAGCCACAGATATGGCCCATCTCAGGTTAGCTGGCTCAGGCATCATGTCTGTGACATGAGAACCCTTTCCTGGTGCTATGACAGAGCACTGGAGGTATGCAGAGCTTGGCTCTTGGACTTCTGTGCCAATTATAGGTTGCCAGGCCTGGGACAGCCAGGGTAATGAGTACCATGGGCTCATCAACCTGCCCTGAAGAAGGACTGAGCTGGGAAGGACTGAAATGAAAGTAGAATGAGGTGGACAGGGTGGCATGTGGGGATGGCACTGTGCTCTGGTTATACACTCCCACTTTTTATTTTGGCCTCCCCTTCCTTCTCATCCCTTTCTTCCTTATTGTTCTCTCTTTCCTCCTCCGTGTTTTGGGAGGTGTCACAATAACGGCTGTGATCTGCTGTTTCATCCCAAGACCCTCGTCTGAAGGAGCTCCTGATTGTCTGCTTCTTACCGTTGTGGGTGTCTGAAGAGAATGCCGGCATGCTAAAGATCGAAGGCTGTCTTTGCAGTGGTTAGGGAGCCTTGGCAGCATGAAGAGCAGTAGCAGAGACCCAGGACCTCAGGAAAGAAAATAACATTCAGTATGTGGCGACTGTGTGCCACACAGGTGGGTAGCACCTGAAAAACAGGGAAGTCAAGGGCTGTAACTTTCTAGCATTGAGTTGCCCTAGAAATGAAATCCACTTGCCTTGTGCCGTTCTCCCCTGGTACGTGCGACTGTACTGGGGGAATGGGAAGGGAGAAGGTAGAGGTTTCTGAGTGGTGGATCTTGGCCAATGATAGGAGTGTCTGACAGGGGAGAAGGGAGTTGGTTCTTCTTTTAAAAGTTTATTTCTGATTATAAAATTAATATGTAGTCATTGGAGAGCACTAGAAAGAAAAGGTAAAAATGCTTAAATTAAAAATATAATATCATCATCCAAAGATAACCACTGTTCACCTTTTGATGAGTTTCTGAGTGTGTATATGCGAGGGGAGTCTTTTGTTGCAAAGAACACCTTTAGTTATATAGATTAGAAGGACACAAAGGACAGTGGGTTCTTGGCTCCCCACCACCACCTGGGGCCTCTCACTTTGACCGTTAGCCCCAGCCTGCTGCACTTGGGGATGAGACAACCACTCAGCACTATGCTTCAGTGTCCACTGGGCCCCAAGTAGGGAGAGATGACCTGGAAAGAGGACCCTGCTCCCGGGGAGTTCCTCTGTGGAGACACAGAGCAGGAAGTGGCTGGGGCAGCCCCTGCCCCAGAGCAGAGGTTCCCGCAGGTGGCCATGGGGTCTCTGCCAGCCTTCTAGTGGCAGCTGCCATGTTGGTCAGCTCTGGGTCTCTGGGTAAGTGAGGCTGAGGGGTCATTTTTCACCTCATAGATTCTAACTCTGCCCTCCGGAGCCTCATGGAATAAGCAGCGACGGACACTGTGAACCATGGCCGTTCTTGTACTTAAAACCTGAGCTGATGCTCCATGCCACAAACCCAGCCCCCTCAGGCCAAACACCTCCAGTTCCCTTACCTATTCCTGTGGACAACATGATTTTCACACCCTTTGGTGCTGGTGTGGCTGGGGAGAGGCAGAGCCTCTGGCAAGGCTTCTGGGAGCAGGTGAGACAGGACGGCGTTTGGAGGGTATGATGATGGCAGTGAGATGGGGAAGCCCATTCCAGGCCAGGGAATGGCATGCAAGAATGTTCATCCGCGGCAGGTGTGCACACATGCCTGTGCGAGTGTGAGCTCTTGCTGGGCCAGGGAGAAATCCCAGCCCCCTGGGCTCCCCCCAGCCCCATGCCCTTATATAGCAGTCACCGTGCTCCCAGAGCCCCCCCACTACTGTACTCATTCGGGGAGCCTGCCGCTAGCTGGGCCCAGGCCGACTTTCTCAGGATCGTCTTGTCATCACAGCCGGAGTCAGCTGTTGGTTTGGGAAGCCTTCCCCAGTCCAGCGGTGCGTAGCCAGAAATATAACCCTCCTGTTTGCCAAGAGCATTGGATCTTGGCAGGCATCCTCATGGCCTATTTTAAACTGAAGGGAGTGGATAGAGGTGCCTCTCGGGCTGAGCTGAGTACCCTTTCCTGTGGGGCTGTGTGGGGCCGCTGGGGCTTGTCACTTTCTCCCTCCATGGGCTGATGGACACCTGTCTTGGGGGGAGGGCAAAGGTTGGGAGACAGAGCTGTTTCAGGGCAGTCTAGAAGAGGGTTTTCACAATTATATGGTGGGCTCTGAACTGGTGTTGGGAGACTGGTTTGTCCTACTCTCCTTCATTGCTGTAATTGTCGTATGAGCCAGCTGCTTGACTACCCTGTTTATTCTCCCCATCTGGAGAATGGGGGCTCAACAGATCTGTCCTGCCTGTCAGAGTGCTCTTGTGACTCAGAGAGTGTTTCTTAACACATCTGGGACATCTACTGAGTCCATCTTCCTGCTTCATTTGCTGAAGTCACTCTCCCCACCAGGCACAGCCTATTCTGAGCAGATACAAGTTCCTAAGAAAACCAAATAAAAAGATGATAGAAATAGGCAGTAAAGGCTGTTCAATTGCTTACAATGCTGACTGCTGGCTCAATGAATAAAGTAATAGTAACCACTCATGAAAGATCCAATATAGCTTGGTGCTTAAGATCTTGGATTCAGGATTTGACTTTTCGAGCCTCTCACTTGGCAAGTTCCTTAATCTCTCTGAGACTTGGTTCTTCATCTGTGAATAGGCATGATAATGATACCCACTTTGTCAGTTGCAGTGGGGATGCAGTGAGGTAATGGTCTGAAGGATGGGGACCTGCCACAAGTAAGTGCTTAATGAGCTTGTCCACTGCAGCAGCAGCTGCTATGACTTTCATAGTTCGTGTAGAATTCATGGAACATCATCACAAATAGGGCGTACCTGCAGTGATGCTGCAGCCCAGAGAGGACAGGCCAACAATCAGCTTAGGATCAACCGAGGTGGAAAATAGTCACTCTGCATTAAAGGTCCAGAGAGTGCCAGGTGGGGATTAGGATCTTGTCACTGCCCCCAAGAGCCCTATCACAGGGTTTGGGATGCCAGTTGATAATGGTGATGGGGTGTTCATTCCTGAGGAGTGGCAGGGAGGGGTCGCAGCATGTCACATCTCTAGGGGCAGCATGTCCCTTGGGATTTCCTGGCTGCTGTAGCTCAGCCCAGTGGAGCCGACTCCTGGCTGGGCAGATGGGTGGTTCAGCTCTGGAGATTCTGATGCACAGAAGGTCCAGGTGGGCCCTGTGCATCTGTGAAGTCAGAAATGCTGGGTGATGCTGATGCCCCGCAGGAGACTGTAGGGGTAAGTCAGAAAGAGCTGGGAACTGACCCTGGCCCTACCGGTTGGTCTTGGATAATGGAGTCTGCCTCCTCAGACTTGTGTAAGAGTGTAGAATAATGCACCTAAAATACTCAGCCAAGAGCCCAGTGCCTGGGCCTCATTTTCTGGATGGTGACAGTGGTAGTGATCTTTGAAGCCCAGGCTTGGCAGGGGCCCACCCCTCTGTCAGGCCCTGCCTTGCTTTCTATGGACCAGGTGCTGACTGCCTTCAGGACTCAAGCTGCTTTTCCAAATCTCTCCAATGCTTAGGTGCCCTCATTCCTCCCTCTCCTCACACTTCTTCATTGGAAGCCTAAATTCAGAGGGGATCTTCTCATTTTAGAAGTGAAGAGAAGCGAGGGACAATGGTCTGCAGGTCCACAGAGACTTGGACCCTGGTGCTTGGCTTTGCCTTTCCCGTGGGTTGGGTTTGTAGGACCCTTCTGAACCAGCCTGTGCCCAAGTTCCAGGCCCTGGACCAAATGCTCAACACATTTCTCCACCAAAAAGAGAGCTAAAGTGAATGACTTGGTTTCTATCTTGTCTATCCTGATGATGATGACAATGGCAATGGTAATGGTGATAATGGCAGTGGCAATGATGACAGTATCCAGTGCTGTTTGAGCATTTACTAGATACCAGGCACTGTTTTAAGTGCTCTTTGTACATTGGCTTATTTTAGCTTTGTGACAACCCTGAAGGAAGTACTATTAGTAAACCCATTTAACAGATATGAAAAATGAGTCACAGATGAACTGTGAATTGACAGAAGCTATGCTCTCAAGCATGCTTTTCCCCAGTCTTGCTCTGTAATACTGTTCCAAGACAGCTTCCACTAACAGCCCAGTGACAATCACGTACCACATATTTTCATATGGACATTTCTCTCTGCAGTCTGTAACCAGTGCATGGGGTGGATGCTCCGTGTACATATGTGTGTTGACTGTTGAGTGGATTGTATTTGTTGGTTTCTAGGGGACGGGGGAGAGGCTAGAGGGAGGGCAGCAGCTGCCCTGTCGCCAGGAGAGCTGCTCTGACGCCAACCTGCCCACCATGTGGGCTTCTTGCTGCAGTCATCAGCTCCCCTTTGTCCCCCAGAGCCCAAAATAGCAGTCTATGGTCAAGAGAGACAATGAAGAGCGAAGCACGTGGCTGGGCTAAAAGGCCGATGGGTGCAGGACAGTCAACCTTGGGGCTTCCAGCCTGGCTCTGTCTGCCCCGCCAGCTCTGGGCTTTTTATAGAGAGGCTGTGTTAGGTGAGCCCAGTGAGTTTGTGCATGGGCCTCATCTGACTGAAGCATGTGGACCCTTCACAGAGGTGGCCTGAGGAGACGTGGCCCCCAGGCTGACCTGGGTTTGAGTCTCCATAGCAGCTGACTCGCTCTGCCCACAGCCACATCGCGTAATGGGAGCAGCCGGTCAGGGCAACTGAAAAAGGAACCGAGCTGTGCCCAACCCAGCTCTATTATTAAACTTTTCTCTAGCACTTTCTCCCCACTCAGCCCTTTGCCACCATATTCATGAGATTGTCCCTGTGCCACCCCAAAGGGATGTGGCCATTGAAAGCTGGTATAAGGAAGGTAGCAAGGGACCTGTTGTAGTTTCATAGGACCACCAATGGTATTTCCTTTTTTTTGGTGGCAGAAAAATGGCCAACTTTCAGAAAGAACTTGGGGTTTCTAGCCTATAACCTGGAAATCAGAGAACCTTTCCCTTTAGGTGACCCTTAGGTAAGGCGAGTATCTTTTAGACAAACATGCTTTATAATGAGGTCTTTGTGCAGGCAAATCAGTGAACCCTTGAAGCTATGGCGGTGTTGGGAAGAAGACATTCTCACTGGTTCAGAGATGAAGGTTAGGTTCAGTAACGGTATGGACTGTGTAGTAACAGAGCTGGATACGACTTTAGTATCTCTGAGGTATGGGCTTCTGCTTCTGTTAGTTTCCTTGAGCTGAAGACAGCCTTTCTCCTGCCAGTTACATCCTTCTAGGCAGAGATGTTAGCTTGTCACCTACTTCTCTTTTTTTTTTTAAGAGGATATTTTTTTAAGAGCAGTTTTAGGTTTACAACAAAATTGAGAGGAAGGTACAGAGATTTCGCATATACTCCCCTGGCCCCTACACATGCGAAGCCTCCCCCATTATCAGCATCACTCACCATAATATTTTGTTCTGTGTTGCTGCTGCTGCTGCTGCTGCTGTTGTTGTTTTTACCAAAGATGAGCTTATGTTGATACATCATAACCAAAGTCCATAGGTTTGTTTGTTTGTTTTTTTTAGGGTTGATTCTTGGTCTGCATTCTGTGAATTTGGACAAATGTATAAGGACACGTATCTACCATTTCACTGCCCTAAAAATCCTCTGTGTTCCACCTATTCATCCCCGCAAACCCTGGCTACCACTAATCTTTTTACTGTCTGCATAGTTTTGCCTTTTCCAGAATGTCCTATGATTGGAATCATGCAGTGTGTAGTCTTTTTAGTCTGGCTTTTTCTCTTGCATGTCTTTTCATGGTTCAAAAGCTCATTTCTGTCTACTGCTGAATACTGTTCCATCGTCTGGATGGACCTCAGTTTATTTATTCATCCAGTCACTGCTTTTACGGAAGATGGGGAGACCTGCATCCAATACTAGACCTGTCCCCATTATTCAAGGCTAGTTTACGTAAGTGTCCACCCCATTTGTCGTTTTGCCCTTTCTTCAGATTTGTTGGGTTATCAGGAGCCAAGGAGGTGATGAAGGAATGAGAAAGGAGGAATAGAGCAGTTGGGGGAGCCAGCGACTGGAGGGGGTGGGACAGCTGGGTCCTGAGGCCCATCGGTGAGCTGGTGAGAATGACTGAAGGAGCCAAGCCACATCTGATGATGGACTTGGGGTCTTCACAAGGAACTGCCCAACGGACATAAGACTCTGTTGAACGTAGAACTCAGTTCTTCGTGGATGACCCGGCAGGGCCACTGGGAACCTGGAGAAGGCACTCCTGCAGGAATCCTAGCAGGAGCAGCCCAGTGTGGTGGAGTCCCTAAGGCCAAGGCCACAGGCCTGGTGTTCGGCACCTCGCTGTGATGGGAGGTGTCTGGTTCCCCCCAGAAGGCGAGTGGGTTATAAATAGCCGATGACGGGCTGCAGCGCGAGCTGCCTCTAGCGTAATTGTCGATTTTGAGAGTGCCCTGGCGAGGGTTGGGAGGCATGATTGAGGTTAAATTCGGCCTTGTTGGCTGATTGGCAATTCTTGAGCTGTGTGCTAATCCCTTCAGGAGGTCAGATAAGCTCCCTAGCGGCGCCCCTGATCTTGACTTTGAGGCCAGGGTAACTCTTCCAGGGGACCACAGAAGAACCCTAAAGTTGTGACTACTCCGCGTTGCCTGAAGCAGAGCAGCCATCATGGAGCTGGAGACTTCAAGGGAGTCTACCCAAGGAGGGCCAATTCCTGAAATACAGACTGCACTCTGCTGTGTTTGTCTGTCCAAAATGGCTGTCCCACAGGGAGGCCTGTTCTGGGACAGCCCTGTAGCTAATGAGAAGCTATGTGTCTCCAGAAAATAGCTTAGGTCCAGGGGAACCTGGCTCTGCTGAATATCAGGGGCAAGTTGGATGAAAGGTGCCAAACAGCTAACATCGAAGACTGGGGTCCTTCTACAAGTCCCAGCTGTCAGCTCTCTCCACAGTTTGAGTTAGGAAGCCCTGCCCACCAAGGTTCCAATGGCTCTTGTAAGTAAAAGCAGAGAGCTCCCCGTTTGTAGTTCACTGACTTTTGTGGCTTTCTGCTCCCACTCCAATTTGCTGGAGGCATAATACCTCACCCTTTTTACAGAGTAAAGGTAGGTTTCTAGCCCTGCTTATCTCACCCACCCCCACGCCCCCAAAGGTCTCTGGGGGCAGCTGGTAGGCAGTTCTCTGCTGCCAGCCTTGTAGGAAGTACTCGCTCCTCCCCTTCAAATACCTGGGGTTCTGGCCTGACTTTTTCCTCCAGGTCTGACCCCCTTCCTTCCCTGAGCTGGGGCTCCCACTCTATTTCCTACTGTGATTCATAGTTCATGTTCATGGGTTTCTTGGAACCTGCCCTTACCAAGACTGTAAAATCCAGTCCCTGGGGAGTGTCGCCACCTTGATGGGCTGTTCTCTGCTTTATGGCTGTTGTCTCTCTGTGGCGCTCACTCCCCCGTCACAGAGCCGTGGCATCCAAGAACAACAGTGACTGCTTGTTCCATTATAAACTCAACTAGCTGAAACCTGCTGAGACACTGTGGGAATAAATTATCCCCAACAAGCTCTCCTGTTAAAAGCCAGGCCCCTCTGCTGCTGCCTCCCGTCTCCTCTGGCTGGCATCTCGACAGGGTTTCTGGAGCTAGCCTGCTATCTGTCCCCATCCAGTGCCCTTTCTACCTGCTGTGACAGCTCCTTTCTAACCACCAAGTATGACAAGTCAGGAGACTTTGGACAGAGGACTTCTGCTGCAGGTGCCCAGAAATGGAGAATATTGGATTTTATTCCTTTTTTTTTTTTTTTTTTTTAATGCTTTTCACCAGAGAAAGATACCTCTGAAGGAGGAAGATCTAAGTTGGTCTTACGGGGTGAATCAGGAGAAGGTGGGTCTGCCAGAAAGAGGCTTAGCAAGAACAAGGGGATATTTGGTGATGATGGGACTCATTGCTTCATTTTGCTCTAGTGAAATGGCTCCCAGTGGGGTATGCTGGGAGATGGGCCTGCGGTCAGCTCATGGAGGACATTCACTGTTAGGCTGGAGGGTTTGGACTCCTCATATGGGAGCTGGTGCAGCTCCTGAGTGTGGAAATGGCAGGGTAAAAGCAGGTTTAGAAGGAATAATTGAAGGGGACAAGGAGGAGGGGGTGCTGGGTTGGTATTGGCAAGTACAGGGTCTTAAGAGCTGGTTGAGAGCTGAGCCATCTGCAGGGGCAGTCTGACTTTGACTTGGGCTGAATCTGTACCCTGATGTCCCAGCCCACAGAAGGGAGAAGGAAGAGCCTTGGCAAGTGTCACTGTGTCTGAGTGCTCTGGGCCTAGGATATGTCCTTCTACCCAAGGAAATATTCTGGGCCTCGAAATTTCCCTGGTGTCTCCTTCTTTGGGATGGGAAGGAGAAGCAGGCCCTAGATCCCTGAAGGGAGGCACCTCAGTGAACATTCCTGGCCTGGGCCGTTTAACTCGTCATCTCCTCCAGGGAGTGACTGGGGGTAGAGGGAACTTTGACCCCTCCACTGAGATTTGAGCTGCCGTTTGGCATCTGTGAGCAAGACCTCAGACAAACTGGTTCTTATCACCCCCTCTTCCCCTCCCACTAAGGCTGTGAAGAGGAACCACTGGAAATTTGAACAGGGAGCATTCTGACCACTCCATGGAGAATGGGTTATATAGAAGGGCGAGAGTAGCAGCTGGGAAAACAGAAAATGATTGCAGAGGTTCAAAGATGAGAGTGGTAGCAGTGGAGATGGAGAGAAACAATGGACTGGAGACAGAAATTTGAGGGGGAACTGATGGGACTTGCTGGTGGATGATGGGACATGAAGGAGAGCAAAGAGTCACTAGTGATTCTAGAGTTCTGTGGCTCGAGCATCAGCATTTCTGTTGTGAACTTTTTAAGTGTGAGATGCCTATGTGGCATCCAAGTGGAGAGAACCAGAAGGCAAGTGGATGCATGAGTCTGGAGCCCAGGAGGGGCTGCCTCACTTGTGGCTGGTCAGCTGGAGCAGTCCCTCAGTACACTGAGATCCTGTGAGCTCCCATCACCGGTGGACATAGCTCTTGGTGTGGGTGCTTGCTTACTCATGGCTATGGAAAAAAAGCAAGATGATGACGTGAATGAGCCACACAGAAGAAGCACACAGGGTAGTCCCTGTGATCACATACCTTGGGAGGCGGGATCAGGACGTAGCTGCATTTGATATGACAGCATTTATGTGCGGCTAAAGAATTTGGATGCACTTGGTACTCATAGAGGTGGGACTTGCTTGACCTTTATTGTCCTTGATAGCATGAGTGTCCTTTTCCCTAGGGTACCAGTTGGGTGCTGCACAGAATAAGTTGTATACCATTTTACTCCCATGCTACTGGAAGCTTGCCTGTGTGAAAACAGGCAAGAAAAATATCTCCTGGGAGCCTGCTCGATGTGAGGCACTGTAGGGGATGAAAATAAGAGTGACTTAGGTAAAACCAACAAGGTATGGTTCATTCTGCAAAACGTGTTAGGTGCTATGAGGAAGGTGGCAGGTGCTTCTAGTGCATAGAGGAGGAAGAAAGGGAGGATGGGGTCATAGACTCTTCGTGGGAAGGGGTCTTTGCCTCATGGAAGGGGGTGAAGGGAAGGGCCTGGCTGGTGGGGGAAGAGCTAGAGGTAAGCATATAGGCCAAAGATGCGGGTACGTCACAGAGGGATGATACCCTGGATTGGCGGGGATAGTGGCGTGCTGCTAATGAAAAAGTGACCTCTGAGTCTCAGATGAAATGCTGAGGGGTTCTAGCCACATCTTGTTGGCTGCAGGAGCCTCCCCACCACCCCCACCCCAGGGTCTGGAAGAGAAGGCGTGATGTGCTTCCCGGAGAGCATTTTGATTGTGACAGTGACAGAGAGGAGGTGGGATGATCAACGTCAGTGCTTCCCAGCGTTCAAGCCAAAGAGAGGAGGCCATGAACTGTACTGTAGGCATGGGGAGGACGAGGTGGATGTGGGAGATTTGCAAGGGGCTGAAGGATTTGAGATGGGGAGATGGAGATGGGTCACAATGATGATGGTGATAGTAAGCATTTATGATATTAGGCCATGTTCTTGTTCTAAGAACTTCAGAAGTTTTATTCTTTTTGCTCCTCCCAACCTTTTAAGGTAAGTACTTACATGTGTTTTGGGGAGATAGCAGTATTATCCCCATTGTACAGATGAGGAGTCAGCATCGCAGAAGTCATCTGGCCCATGAGTTAATGTACAGAGCAGGGGCAGAGCTGGGATTCAGAGCCCAGGTATTCACTTCAGAGCTCTAAGCTGCTGGCTACAGAGAAAAGTTTTGATTCCTAATGGAAGAATAGATGGAGAAACATGTCCCCAAGATAGGGACATGGTGGAGAAGCACATTTCCAGAAGACTGGACAGATATCCTGATGCAGATGGCATTATTCAGTGTACATATGACACCATGGAAAAGAATTACTGACTGCAGTCCTTCGAGGCTAAGTGATTTCCCTACCAGCTGGGAGGCTGTAATCTGCCTTCTAGTGCAAGCAAAGGCTCTCAGGCATTTTGCGACCTGAGAGGCAGCGTGGGTACCTGGTGGTGAGCTGCTACCATCATTTCAATGCACCTGGTAGGTGGCGAGATCCCCACCTGAGTCCTGCATTTCTAGTATTCACAATGTCATGCCCGCACACTGATGACATGTTGCTTTGCAAGACAGTGGAACCTCTGGTGTGGAATTATGTGCCCTCCCACAGCAGTGGTCCTGATGCTGGCTGAGCCTTGGTGCCCTGCTTTCTGCAGAAGGGGCACAATCTGTAGGACTGGCTTGGAGGTTCGCTTTTGCAAAAGAGGTCAGAGTTTTCTGAAATGAAGTCAGACTTAAGCTCCCCCGAGCACCTGGTGCCATGAACCTTAAAGGTTCCATCTCCAAGTAAAATCTTTTCTCTTTCTCTTTTTTAGAAACTTGTAATTCTAAAACTGCAAACCTGCCAAGTGGATGGGAGTGGTACCTCTCCTTGTTAATTTGAGGGTGTCTATTTTGTGGAGGCAGTACCCTCGATCTCCCTACTTACAATGTTATGTTTTCTACGTCTTCTGACTCCTGTGTCAGCCTGTATCTAAAACCACTCTTTTGAGAGCTTCAGGGAAATGTGGAGCCACAAAGTGCAAGCGTCTGCATTCTGCTGTGTCCTCATCCCTCCCTGGCTACTGCTCCTTTTTTTTTTTTCTTTTTCTGTTGAATAAGCAAAAGCAAGAGTAAATGTGTTCCTCAGGATCTCATATGAAAATGCGTAGTAATTGTTTCTTTTTGCTATTGTCAATATGTTTCTGTTCCGTTCATTGAACTTTGTTCTCAGCTCCTCTTGCCAGCTCATAATTTAACATATACGTTATTTCCCCTGTTTGCCCTTTATAAAATGGCATCATTTCTCCCTCCAGGTCTTGGTGGAGGAAGTGCTGATCCGTGTGTGTGTGTGCGCGCGCGCGCGCCTGTGTGTCACTGAAGTTGGGATGGGAGGGGAGGAGAGAGGACCGCTGAGATCTGCCTTGGGGCTAGGCTTCCCCCAGCCTGGATTTGATCAAAGGCCTCACAGTACTCCACTCCTTCCAGGTGTGGGAAATGCCCAAACTCAGAAGTAATCGATTCTGATTTATATCCAGGTTGGGGTGTAATTAGCAGTCTTGATTTAATGTCATTGTGGCCTGAAACTTTGCCATCTGCTCCCTCTCTGTTTGGGTGTATTTAGATGGTCGATTGCTGAGGCAGGGTGCTGAATTGGCATCGGACAGGGCCCTTGACCATGAAACCCTGAGCAAGTCTCATCTCTGAGCTGCCATTTCCTTACCTGGGGGATTTGGATTATGATGTCACCTCATAAGGGGGCGGGGCTAAATCACAGCATTTCTGAGGCCCAGCTCAGGGCCTGACAATTTCCCTCCTGCTCCCTTCCTTGAGAGAATTGGGGCCATCTTAGTGAGGCAGGGACAGGTTCTAGCCTCCCAACTTGTGGGCAGGTCACTCAGCCCTGAAAGCCTCAGCCTCTTCCCAGTAGAGTGGACCAATTGCAGTATCTTACCTATCTTACACAGCCAAGGCAAGGACTGAACAGCAGTGAAATCCTGGGATCTTGCGGCTAGAAGGGGTTTGGCATATTATTAGGTTCAAACTTTCCTTTTATAGGTGGGGGAACTCAGGGTTAGAGGAGTGAATGAGCTGACTTGCCCAGGATTTCCTGGCCGTTAGCTGCACGTGGCCAGTGCGCTGTGCTGTGTGGGGTCCATCACACTGCTCTGTCCACTAACTCATGAACATATGCGGAGCCACATACCTCTCCACGTGTGGTGGTGGATGGACAGATGGCTCTTCTCCTGCCATATGCTCTGGCCTCTTTACGCGTGTCAGGGACGGAAGGGGGTTGAGTACCTTCACGCCAGAGTGGGGAGGCAGGCCTGTAGCTGAGCTAAAAACTTGCCTAGCTTCCGTGTTCCCACGTTCCTCACTCACTTGAGCTCACAAAGTTGATACCAGGCTGTTGATAACCAAGGGCCTCTCTGTGCCCCACACTGAGCGTGATACCAGGGAAATGCACAGAGAAGGATCAAGGGAGGCTCCAGTCCCATGCAGTTTGTAGGCTGGCTACACCCCAGCAAAGGTCAGTAGTAGCCAGGTGAGAGAAGTTTCTACAGCTGATGAGTTGGTCAGAGAGTCAGAACCACTGCAGAGTGATAGGCCGGGGTCAAGGCAGGCTTGGCCAGCCAGAAGGAAGAGGTGCCAGTGGGGCCTTGAAGGCCCTGAGTTGGATTGAGAAAGGTGAAAAGAGGAAGACTTTTTGGGTCGGGGGAGATGCTGTGAGTAAGATAAAGAAGCAGAATTGTGGAAAATGCATTTGGGGGGCCCAGGGGTTCACGGTGAGAAGTGAGGAACCTCAGTGAGAACATCAATTTTATTTTTAGAGGCTGCCTGCTAGTGTTAGTGACTGGGCAGGCAAGTGTCTGATTAGATTTAGCTCTGCTAACTCAGTGATTGGGATCATCATTTTGGCTCTGAGTATTGCTGAGGCGCGACCTTACCTGTGACTGACACTTTCTAACCTGTGCCAAGGATGGAATGGGACCCAAAGGAGGCTCAGTAACTTCCCGAGTCCCCTGCTCTGAGAAGCACAGGTCCAGTGGGGCCCTTGGGGTCCAGAGAGAGGAGCCGGTGAGCCCCAGTCTTGCTTTGGATTCACTGTGGACCCTTCTGGGTCACAGAGCGACTTCTTGCCCACCGCCTGCCTGCCTCAGCCCGCCTCCTCCTGAGCTGGCTTTCCGCTTATCTTAATTTATTGATGAAAACTTGTTTTACGGTCCAGAGCACAGACGGCAGCAGCTCCCTGCCAAAAGAAAGCAGGCTTGCAAATTGGGAAAGCGAGCTGCCTTCCGGAGATGGGTGGCTGGGGAATGGGAGGACTCAGAGTGAGTAAAGCACGTCTGGGCGGATGCATGCTGCACAGCCAAGGCAGGAGTGTGGGCTGGGGGCTAGGAACAGCTGGGCCGCAGCCTGCGCAGGACTTCTCTCCAAACGATGGCCCCTGGCTTACAGGTGCTCTGCCTTGTCTCAGCAATCTGGGCGAATGAGACCTGGAGGCCATAAATACTAATAACGACTCCCATTTATAGCTTTGTACAAGACTCTGTGAAGTTTATTTTCATGAATCTCATTTAATCCTGGTTACAACTCTATGTGGAAGGCACCATTAATCCCTCATTTAAAAAACAAGGATCGGAGAAGTTGTTTTCCAAGATTCCCCCTGCTGATAAATGAAAGAACTGAGAACTTGACCTTGGTCTACCTGGTTCCAAGGCCAGAGTTGTGCCTAGCCTTCTCTGACCCAGGTATTCAGCACTGGCCCCTGTGCTCATTTGCCTTATGGCTGCTTTTTTTTCACCTAGAATTGCTGGTCCATTTGACTTGGATGTCCTAGAGTAGGGGCTCCATCTCCTGCTCTTGTGTGCCACCACGGCCCCATGGTGCCAGCTCAGGGCAGGCACCTGTGAGGCACTTGCTGAGAGACTGATGGCCGATGTTCCTTTCTGAACACTGAGAGGTCTTTGCGTTGCTTCTGTGAGTTCCTCTGAAGCTTCGTTTTCTGGAGGGTCAAATGTAGATATTCCTTGTGTCCCTCCTTACCACGAAGGTTTGTTATGGGCACATAGGAAATGAGGGCTTGGCTCCTGTGAGTTGCAGCATCCTCACTTATAAATGGGGTCACGGCTCCTCATGGGTCTGTTGGGACCGTGTGCCCGAGACGGTGTGTGTGAAAGTGCTCTCCAGAAAACTGACGGCATAGCATCATGATTATCTCCATACGCGCCTCTGTTTTTTGGAAAAAGAAGTTCCACTGAGCTCCAAGTTAGTTTATTTTGTTCCTTTTTACTTCCTCCTGTAGAGGAATAGCCAACAGTTTTCACGGTTTTGTTAAAATCAGATAAGTAGGTAGATTACCTTGGCTGGACTGTACACCTCGGACACGTCCTCCTCCCCACAGACAGGGTGCCCTAATGACACATCTTCCCCTCCACTCTGTCCCCATCCTCTCCCACCTCTGCTCCCCAACAGTGCTGTTCCTGCCAGCCAGGCGCCTGAGGCCAAGACCCTGCCCCCCGTTCCCAGCCTGGGCCGTGTTTGTGTCCCGCCCTCTAGCTGGACTGCATTTCTGGGTCACTGTACTCTTGGGTATCCATTTCCACCTCCCTTGACTCAGATCGGGCTAGAAAGTTGTTGAAAAATGTTTAACAAAATGAGATTTGGGATTTTTCTTAGATCTGTAGTAGGCACAGAGGGGTTATAATCATGGGGTTTGGAGTCACAGCATATTGGATTAAAGTCCCAGGTCCGCCGACTCCACAAGGGAGCTTAGACAACATACGTAGCCTCCAGTCCTTTAATTTTGCCATTTGCAAAGTGGGGAAAAAGTAGTAACTACCTTGTGTGGTTTTTGTAAAAAGGGGTTAACACAGTTCCCGGCATGTGATATGGGCTGAGTAAACTCCAGCTTCATCATCAGCATTATTACCGTCACTGTCATCAACGTCACCCTCTGTATCACCACCACTGTTACTGTCACCACCACGGCTTTTCTTTCCTGCTCTCCTAGTCTACAAGTAGGCTTCCAGGCCACAGGCTCGCTCGCACCCATCACACCGTGGCTAACTTCTCTTCCTCCAAGTAGGGGAACATCTAGGTGACAACTCTCTGGCTTATTTGTATGAGCTAGGTCTCAGCAGTGGAATGTAGTGGGTCAGAACATGGTTTCTGCAGTCAGGTGTCCTTTGTTCCTTCGTCACTGAACCTCTCTGTGCTTTTGTTCTCTCATCTATAAAATGAGGAGGACAAACATAATCTGTCCACAACCCCGCCACTGGGTTGGGAGGGTTAAATTAGGCAGAAGAGGCAATGCTCAAAGGACTGTGCTGGCACACCGTCCTGCTCGTGAGCGCTAGTGCTTTGCTGCCCCCAGCAGCACAGCATCGAGGAGTTAAGACGGGAAGTCGGGCCGCGGGGGTGGGGAGAAGCGAGGCATGGCTCCTCCATTATCAAGCTCTGTGACCTTGCACAGTTCATCTGGTGAGACTGTCGACAGGCAGCTTTCAGCAGAGTAACCCGAATTGCGGTGCACATGTGGAATAGTAGAGGGCAGGCCGTGGTCTCCTGGTTCCACCAGGAGGACGAAGAGATGGGCAGGGTTTGGCACAGGGTAGGGAGGGATCTCATGTTGTCACTTAAGTTGGTGCTGAGACCATCTCTGGCAGAGGGACCTGAGCTTAACTGGCCTGTGTCCCCCACAAAGCATATCAGAAATGCCAAATTCTGGCGTGGGTGGACATGGCTCCCAGCTGGCAGTATAAATAATTGGTTTGTGGGCATAAGCTCCCTAGAGAGAAGGCCAGTCATGTGTTGGCCACGTCCAAGGGCTGCAGCAAAGGTGTGTGGGTGGCTGTCCTGGGGCCAGAGATGGACCTGGCTGTCAGCCACGATCTTTTCTGATATCTATATGTATAATTATAGAGTGTGATTTGGCAAACTTGAGCCACAGAAGATTGTCCTCATTCCGTTATTAAAGGGTCTCCGTTTTGTGACGGGCAAATGGAGGCAGCCTCACTGAGGAGAGGCACCCAGCAATGGACGGATTTTTACTCTCTGACTTTTCTCCACCTTTGGGGCCTCAGGGAGAGTGGACCTCTACCTCTCCCCATTATATAGGGTGAGTTATAGTCTCCGAGATCATTTGAGCTCTTTGCCAGAAAGATGTGATGTGAATTTAAGGTATCCTTGTCCTATTCCCCTTGCATTTTCCAAGGAGTTTGAATAATAGCACAATACCTTGTACGATATTTATATTCTGAGGAACACAAAGTGCTCAGCAGGCATAATCCTATTCATCCTCTCTGTGTCCCTGTGTGCTGGGGAGGTGCTTTTCCTGCCTCAGTCTTCTTGTGGAGAAGCATCTCAGAAAGGCTGAGTGGTGTCCCCCAGCTGCATAGTACAACCCTGTCCCTCAGGCTCCAAGTCCTGAGATCTGGGCTGTTGACAGTTCTGCGCTCAGGGAAGTTCCAGGCGGCCCCAGCTTCAATGTGATCTTTGAAGGTTGGTTTCTTGAGCTCATCCCTGCCTCCCATGGCAGCCCCGGCTGCACATATTGCTCTGTGCTTTGATTCTGTCAGAAATGTCTTTCTCCCCAGATGCACAAAATAAAACAAATGCAGGAGGGAAAAAATATGCTGGTGATGGGAAAACCCTTTCTGCAGACTCCTCTGACAAGCTATTCTGAGTCCTTGGCACCTTCCCTCCCAATTTACAGTGACCTTGGGCGTTCAGAAAGTGCCTCACGCTGTGGTCCCAGGCTGTCTCCCATGCCTCCTCCCTGGGCTGAGGAGCTCAGGCAGCCATGGCCAATGGGGGCCCAGGTAAGGAGAACTACATGTACAACCCCCCTACACCATAAAGAGCACCCCTTCCTGCACTAGCACTCTGAGAGTTCACTGGGTGTGGGTTGCCTGAGGCTCCACGCTGTTTCCTGTTGGGTGTTGACAAGTTCTGGATCTGGGGAAAAGACACATCCAGGCGTCATCCTCCCCCCACCTTCCCAGCAAAGGGTGGTCCTCCCACTAGCTCAGGGAATAGAACCCCCAGCGAGGGGCCAGGATAGTGGACGGTCAGCCTCCCTCTTGGGAAGTTCCTCCCTGTGCCTGCCCCTTGCCCCTTCGGTGTTTCAGCCCATTTCCTCTGTGTGTTCCTGAATAGGGATGGAAAACAGCTGTGTGCTTACCCGTGCATGATCTGTCCAGGTTCTTGAGCAGAATCTTGCTGTTGGGGCCTCCATCCTCCTGTTGTCAAGAGTGAGCAGAAGTGGGATAGGCTGGACTGACCTTGGGATGCTGGGTTGCAGGTGCTCCCCTGTGTCCTTTCTTCCCTTTACCTACTCCCCACCCCACCTGGGCCTAGAATGTGCTTGACTGGGAAGAAAATTCAATCCTGCCACCCCTTGAGGCCTGCCCCAGAAGGCCTGCGGTGGTGGTGTGAGTCGATGTTTATAGACCGGTGAGTGATCGCTCCTTACTCACAAGGCTGGCAGGTGCTTTGTATCATCTGTTGCTCTCTGGCATTTCAGCTGCACGTCATTCTGTGGTCCTTCTGGGGCTGTTCCCCAGGCTTTGTTCCTTCCGGCAGTGTCAGTCTCACTTCGGGCCCCTTAGGGGGGTTCTGAGCCGTCTCTACCTCCTTTTCCATTTCCTTACAAAGTGGGTCTGTTTGAGAAGGTGGCAAGATTTTGGCACCTGAGAAAGTTGATCTGGGACCTGCTGTCACGTTTGAGGAGTCCAGATGGCCTGGGAACTGGGGTGCAGGTGGAGGTGTGGGAGGTGAGCTGTGTCACTCTGCAAGCCTTTCTCCCAGACGGGAATGGTTTTGGAAGGTGAGAGTTTAAAGGGGATGTGTCTGGAGAGCACAGGTGGATACCCCCTCTCCTTCCCATGTCTAGTCCTTGCCCCTTGCTCGCTAGGCATTAGCAGTATTGGGGACTGGGCCTGATCTTGGCATCTCTGCCCTGGCCTTTGAAGCCCAGGGACAGGCCTAGATTCTCCTTGCCCCCAGAGCTGTGTCACCCTGGAACCCACAGATGCCTTGGTCAGAGTGAGCACCTGGCAGGGCAGATGCCCTCCATGCTGAGGCCAGGCAGCCAGAATAGGAGGGCAGCACTTCAGTAAAGCCCACCTTTTCTCCTCTCCCCCATCCTGCCCAACTGAGGTTAGAGGGCACCAGGCCCTTTGAGTAGCTTGCTCAGGACCAGATTTGCTGGGGACTGAGCATTCCCCCCTGCCCAGGACCCTCAACCCACTGGAGGGCTGTCCTCAAAGTCTCAGATGGGCTCCCCTCATCACGGACTCTCATCCCCATGCACTTTGAGAGTTTTAGACTGTAAGAGGTATTGCAACGGGACCCACTCTCAACAGATGGAGTATTCTGGTGAACTGGGGAGGGGACTCACCATGTTCTCAATGTTACTACAAAGTTTGCTGGAGAGAAGTGGACTTTGAAACACGAAATTTAAGAGCTGTATTAACTGAGATTTGCAGCTCCCAAACACAAGATTCCTTACATTTAGAATTGTTGAAATGCTCTCCTCTCGACCTATCTTAGAAAATAACCTCATTCTTCAATCATCAAAATGTAACTGGGTTTTAGATATGCAAATGTTTTATGTAATGTTTATTTGGAGGAAAATCCAGCTCAGAAATATGGGTGTGATCTCCCTATCACCTATGTAAGCTGGTGATATTGGGGGCTGTGAAGTTGTTAAAAAGTTGGGAGGCTTTAACAGAGTGTGGGGTCAAAAAAAAGAATGACCAAGGAATCATGCTGTTTGGCTTTAAATTATGCGCAAACTCAGTGTGAGCCAGAATTGGGCTGTGGCTGCCAGCCAAGCCAGTGGAGGCTTAGGTTGGATTACTAGAAGTACAGAGCTCAAAGTATAGGAGGGGAGAGTGGTATCTTTATACTCCGTGCTGCTCCCTCCATAGCTGGAATCTAACTTTCAGTTTGGGACAGAGGTGAGTAATAGAGGGTGACTCAAAGGTCAAAGAACTGAAAGCCCTTTAATAGATCAGAAGAAGACTTGGGAAAGTATGTTAGATACTGACCTTCAAATAATTGGAAGGCCTGCCATACTTGTTCTGGGTGGGCTTCTTGGGCAAAACTAGGACTGAGGCATGTTAGCCATAGGAAAGTAGATTTTTAAGTTAATAAGAAAGAATTCTTGACTAATTGGAGTCGTGCAGAAATGGAATGGAGTGTATTATGGGATGGTGAACACTGGGAGTGCTCCATTAGAGGCCAGGGCCAGCTCACACAGAGGATACTGCTCACTGAGTGGCCACCTTCCCCTCTGTGCCCTGATCTCCTGCCTATTGGGTGACTTTGGCAAAGGCAGCTTTGTGACTCTGATCTGTCCTTTCCTTTTGCTCTGTGCAGAATTAGAAGCATTGTCCCCCTTCCCTGCCACCCCTTTATAGCTTTGACGATAAATGAGCTGTAGGGTCCCCTTGGGGGCAAGTGGCATCTGAAATACAAAGTAGCAGCCCCACTCCTGGCACTGACGTATCGGCCCTTCTCTCAGTGACGGAATTCTTGGCAGGCCGGCTTCTCCCGGGCCAGGGAGGATCATTACTGGCCTCCTGTTGGGCTGTGAAATTAAAGTCACTTTGGTTTTCTTTTTTATTCTCCACATCCACTAATTTATTAAATGCCGTTAAACGTTGCCCTTGGCTCTGGCTCATAGAGAATGCTGAGACCTGGTGTTGGAAACGCTCCTGCAAAGCAAAGAGAGGATGAGGCTGGGTGGGGGGCCAGGGGCTGGGTGGACAGGCTCTGCAGAGACACATGAGGCAGCAGCATGGAAATAGCCAGAGGGTGTGATGGGCCCTAAGCGGGGCTGGGGCAGGTAAAACAGGGGACTTACAAGCAAATGAGAGGACAAAGGGGGACGAGTTGGGAGTTACTTGGGGCACTGGGGGTTCTAGGAGTGGGAAAGAGGGGGTACATGGGCAGGTTCTTTTTCAAGTATGTTTGTGTGTTTGGGTCTGGTCCTGTTGCTAGTCTGTGGCCTGCTCAGGCCCTGCCCACCCCTCCCTAACCCTCCCATCCATCCATCCATCCATCCACCCATCCATCCATCCATCCACCCATCCATCCATCCATCAATGCATCCAACAAATATTTATATAACATTTTTTGGATCCTACTGTAGAAGAGAAATTGATGAGACATGAACTTGGCCCCAGAAGTGCTGGTATTTTGGTGAGGCTGGGCAGCAGTCTACACAGAAGCCTGGGCAGGTCCCTGATGTGCTCAGCCTTGGGTCCAGCCCTGGCACAGGAGGTCACATGGGGGAGAGGATGTTGAGGGGACACTGGAAGTGGCTGTTCCTGAGGTCTAAGCTGTGTGCAAGTGGGGGTTGAAGCTCAGGAGGGAGGTTGGTTTAAAGGGGAAATTATAGGCCTCACCACTGAAGAAATGGGATGCGTGCATGAAAAATCATAAGGATGCATGGCAGAAGCATATATTAAAACTACAAATCAATATGGTTCAAATGGAAGATGAGGAAAAATTCCCTGGGGATATTGGCTAATTACAACAGTCTTTATAAATGAGGTGAATCTGGAGTGCTTGTCACTATATGGCTACAGCCCCACTGAGCCTCAGCTTATTTGCTGTGCATCTGGTGGATGGGCCTAAGGGTCATAGGGTAGTCCTGAGATGACCCTCTGAAGTGACCCAGACAGGAGATCCTAAAGGCATTGCCAAAGGTGAGGCGCTGTTCCTGCCTCTGGATATTTAGTATTGAACAAAATAGACCCACATCCAGCCCTCATAAAGATCAAGGCCATGGGCAAATGCAAGGGTAGGAACTTGTTTTCTCGAGTTTTGACATGGATTTATTTGGACCTCTGAACTGAAAATATTTAGGAATGCCCTGGTTTTTAAGGGGAGGGGTGGGAGCAGGGGAGGCTTGATAGCCAAGCTGGTCCATGGGCCAACCCCTGCTTAGAGAGGTTGATGACCAGGCCAGGCTGGTGACCTTGGGTCAGCTGATGCTAACGTTGGCTGGGTCCTGGCCCCCTGAGTCACGCTGCCTCGCCTGGTCTCTTCCTGCCTTGGGCTGACTATAGCTTGGTCATCTCAACTGAGATAGCCCTCTGGTTTTGGAAGAGAATTATTTTCCTGAATGCCAGCAGCTAAGCTCTCCGGCACTGATCTTTGGCTGTGCCACTGCAGGCCTCGCCTCCTCCCTGTGCTTGGTGCTCTCTGCATGGGGCAGCTCCCCTCCCTGCTCCTCCTCTCTCCCATTCTTACCTCACCCTCTCCCTACACCCTGCTCTGCCTTCAGAGATTGGCTTCCTGTCTTCTTGCCCCTCTTCCCAGCAAACGTTTCTGCTCTCATCTTTCCTCCTGCTCATACTCCAGACATTGGCCTCTTATCTGCTCCTGCTCCAGCCCTCACCAGCCTTCTCAGCACTTTTCTCCTCTCATGTTGTGTCGGCCCTCTCAGAGCCACCCTTGGAGGGAACACGCCAGGTTCTTCCTGTGGCGGAGCCTCCTCAGGGAGTTGAGAGCCAGAGCGAGGACACCTGGCATGGGACAGGGGTAGGGCAGGGTTCCTCAGCCTCCAGTAACATTTGGGGCTGCGTGGTTCTCCATCGTGGGGGGGCTGTCCTACACACTGTTGGATATTTAGCAGCACCCCTGATGGCTACTCACTAAGATGCCGGTAGCACTCTCCTCCCCAAATTGTGTCAACCAGAAATGTCTCCAGGGGAGCAAAATTGCTTCTGGTTGAGAACTGCTGGGCTAGGAGATGAGAACCCTGTGTCTCAGTCTTGGCTAAACTTGTGCTGGAAGAGACCTTAGAAATTTTCTAGTCCAAATCCCACATTTTAAAGGAAATAGGGCCTCAGAGAGCTAAAGAATCTTAAGGTCACATAAGGGAGCAGCATGATGAAAGAAGCATTTTAGAAAAAGGATTCAGGTAGCTCAATGCAGGCTGAGCTGAAAAACAGAGGCCAGAGGCGGGGAGGAGAGCACGGCTGTGGTCTGGGCATGAGATAGGGGCTGAGGCCGGGGTCTTGGTGCGTTTTGCCTGTTGGCTGGGACTCAGCACACGCTCACAGTCTCCTAGGAAGGGGCTCTGCACCATACTCCAGGGAACCAGGTTCTGGGCCTGTCCTGGCAGTGTGACAGCCCCCTGACCCGTCTCAGTGTCCTTATCTGTAATTTTAGGGCCTGATGTTTATACTTTCTTCCTGCCTGGAGGCTCTGCTGGTTCTGGGTTATCTGAATTGGAAACACCTTGTCTACCTCAGCAGAGACCCCCGAGGATATGGAAGAGTGGCAGTGGGGTGTGCTGTAGCCCCTGTAGTGTCCTTATTCATTTATCAAACATTGTGCATGATGCCTTCTTGCCCCCCCCACTCCACCCCTGGGGCTTAGGTACAGGCTGTTTGTGGGGTTGCCCCACCTGGAGCCAACACATCTCACCTGGGATCTAGCCTGGGGCACTGTGGTACCTCCAACAGGAAGTGAGGAGGGAAGCAGATAGGGGACAGGACCACAGCTCATTTCTCTTAACCTAGTGGGTCTTTGGGAAGCTTGCAGACCAGATCAGGATACGTGCAGTGTGAAGTCAGAAAAGCAAGACTAGGAGAAACAACCAGCTCCCAGGAGCTTCTGAAATGTTTAGGTTTTCCCAGATGGAGGCTCATCAATTACCCCGAGGAGGAAAATGGAGAATGGAGGCACAGAGGGGACCCCAACCAGGCCTACTCCCAGTGAGAACTGACTTCTGGGGAAAGCTGTGCTCTCTTGGGGGGGTCCTGATGTCTCCAACTGCAGGATGGTGGGGACGTCCTGCAGCATCAGGGGTCCAAGGCCAGCTCTATTTAGCAGGCTCCTCTACCTGCCGCGAGTGACCCTGCTGCGAGTGACCCGGCAGGTTTTCCTGTCATTCATTCCAGGGTCTGGCTGTGAGGGCCATAAGTTTTCAGCGTGAAGATCATGAATGTCCGTGGTATGATTAATGAAAGAAAAATTGAGACGGCAGCATAGAAACTGGCCAGATTGAAGAAAGTCAGTGAGTGATAAGTTGGATGAGAGTTTCAGTGCCTCACGTGCAAACTTGGAGCTTGTGACCTGGTGTGGAGCGCCACCTAGTGGTTTCAGGGGTTGCTTCCCGCAGCAAAGCTTAGAGATGCCGCATAGGGTGGATGAGTGTGCCTACACCTTGGGAGCCTTGCCCTTCTCACACCTGGGGCTGCTGCAGAGTATAAGAGGTGCAGGACGCCTCACCACAGTGTGGGGGACCCAGGCAGCTGCTCCACTCACCTAACTCCCATCCCCCTACAGCTTCTTGGACAGTCTTTTGTTTAGTAATAGATGGGAATATCCCCACTTCTTTTGTTATGCCCAGTCTGGACCACCTTTGTTTCCCCATTTATCAAAATCCTACTCATTCTTTAAAGCCCAACAAGCCTTGTTAATCTACCTTCCAAATACATCTTAAGTCGGACCATTTCTCACCAGGTAGGCGTCACTACCTGGTATAGATCACCTGCAACCTGATCATGACAATAGCCTCCTGATTTCTCTCCCGGCTTCCCCCTGTGCCCTCTGACGGTCTGTTCTCTGAGTATAGCCGGAAAACTTAAATCATGTCACCGTCTAGCTCCAGAGGCTTCCCATCCCACTAAGAAAAAACAGCACCCACTTTTTCTCTCCCAATGCCTGTGAGGTTCCGTCTCCTGCCACCCCACCTACTGGTCCCCTACAACTTGTCACCTTTACTCTGTCATAGCCACATGGACACCTGCTCCTCTGGCTGTCTAGGCTCATTCCCACCCCAGAGCTTTTGTACTTGCTGTTCCCTCTGCCTAGAGCATTCTTCCCCGATATTTGTGTGGCTCACTTCCCCTCTTTATTTGGGTCTCTTCTTAAATGCCATGTTCCCAAGAGGCCTTCCCTGACTACTCTGTCCTGTTACTTTCTAACTCCTTATCCATTTTTATTTTTCTTCCCAGTACAAACCAGAACCCGAAATTCTGCATGTTTGCTTGTGTAGCATCTGTGTCTTGTGTAGAAATTCCCTCTTCTTGAGGGCAGGGCCTTGACTGGTGCTGTTTACCATCTCCCCAGCACTCAGAAAGGGGCCTGGCACTTATTAAGTAGGGGCTCAGTTTGGGTTGAGGGCTGCCTGTCTTCGTGGGTACATCTGTGTCTCCTCTCTGAGTGAGACCAGCTGGAGAGCAGGGATGTGCTTGCTTCTTGGGGGTCACAGCACGGACCCTGGCCCTTAGTAACTTCTCAGTAAATGCCTTTCAGAGACCAGTACCTGGTACTGGCCACCTACTTCTCATGCTTGCTTCCACTTAAATTCTCGCAGCAATACAGAGGAAGGTACTATTATTCTCATTCAGCGTAAAAGGGGTTTGCAAGGTCGCACAACCAAGACAAGCAGGAGCCGGATGTCAGATCCATGTCTGTGCTACCCCAGGCCTTATGTCTGTTATTTCACCCTGCCCCAAGTGCACCTATCCCTGAGGGATGCCTTCTCCAACTGGCATCTCAGACCAGGACAGTAACCACTGCCTCTGAACTCCTGTCCTATTTACTTGGCGCCAGTGTGTGCTGCCGAGGATAGATGCTGCTTTTTTTATTGCTCCCATCCAGCCCAAGCGGAGGCCTGAGGAAGGCAGGTCTCTAAAGTGGTGGTAGCTTTTCTGGCACAGGACTCTGCATGCTGTAGGTTCTCAATAAATATTGGTTGACTGATTGATTGGCTCCTCAGACTCAGCAAACTTCCTCTGAGCTGCCAGAGGAGGTGGGTGTCAGCTTTATCGAGTATAAACTACAGTAGATGTGGAGATCTACAGCCAATGAAACTGAAGCTCCCTTGATAAAGCTAGCGGCGTTGGTGGCCCCAGGGGTGCTGTTGAGATGAATCGGCTTTTGGGGCCCATAGTGCTGGTTGCTGTCTTACTGGATGGATGGCGAAGGCAGTGATGGGCTCCTACGTCCTACACATGGCCAGCCCCTCAGCCAGGTTCTCAACAAGCCCAATGAGTCCTTTTCTTTTTCTGTCTGGGAAATTTTTTCATCAGGCTCCTGAGAACAGTGGGCCAATGGCCCTTCTGGTCAGGGCAACAGGTCACGGTTGCTGGAAGGTCTGGCTTAAGAAAGTGGGCTCCGAGATTCTCTTCTCAACCCCAGAGACAAGTCCTTACTTGCTTTCCCTGACCACCGTGCACCCCACCCCCAGGCCCCTTCCTGAATGCCAGGGCCTCTCTTCCACCAAGGGGAGTAAGAGCAACCACTCGTATATACCGAGGACCTGCAATATTTGGCACATGATTTTGCTTGCACCTTAATTAACTTGCTCCTCAGAGCTACTGTATGGGGTCTGTGAAGCTAATATAACCCCATTTGCGAGATGGGGAGATTGAGAGACAAGGAGACTGAAGGGATTTGTCATCATTTTAGGCCGTGACCGTGTCTGACCAGTAGCCTAGTTCTGGGTCTCAGGGTCAGTGGGGACACGGAGTCTTTTGAGTCCCATGGCAAGGAATGCAAGAGCGATGCCAGCCTAACAGGCTTTCTTTTCTCTCCAGCTCTGTGGCTGCGGGCTGCTTGGAGTGGGCATTTGGCTCTCGGTGTCCCAAGGCAACTTCGCCACCTTCTCTCCCAGCTTCCCCTCGCTGTCTGCAGCCAATCTAGTCATCGCCATAGGCACCATTGTCATGGTGACGGGCTTCCTCGGCTGCCTGGGGGCCATCAAGGAAAACAAGTGCCTCCTCCTCAGTGTAAGTTGGACCCCCATATCCCCAACCCTCTGAACTCTGGGTCACCCTGCATTTTGGGCCACAAAGACAGGTAAGGCCTGGGCACATTAGCTGACTGAGCCCAGGAAAATTGCTTCTAGAATGTTTTTTGTCCAACCACACTCCTCTTCCTCCTTATTGGCCATCCCTTCCCTAGTTATCCTTCTCACTCCCTGATTGGCCATCTACCTGTCTGGGTTTCCTCAGCAGTAGTGGCCTCTCCCATACCTGGGAAGCCCTGTCTAGGTGTCATCTGTCCCCTGCCTCCCTGCCTTCCTTGTTTGTACCCCATCCCTGGCCGTGACCACCACCATCTGTCCACACCTTTTCTTTCTAGTTTTTCATCGTCCTGTTGATCATCCTCCTAGCAGAGCTGATCTTACTTATCCTCTTCTTTGTCTACATGGACAAGGTAAGCCTCCTTATAGGAGGGGCTTATGGAATTTCATTGCCTTTGGGGTTGTGTCAAGCTGGGCAAGCCAAAGGAAAAGCGCTGACAGGTAGTACCTGTGAGGAAAGGAGAGTGGAACTAGGAGAACTAGGAGAGGCCCAGATGAAAGATTTTGGTGGGGGCAGCGTGGGGAAGTTGAGTTTGGGTTGGTTTATTACCTTGTGTAGGCTTAGGAAGTGGAGTCCTCTAAATTACCCAAGGATGCAATGGACTAGCGAGCTCCCCATCACTGGGTGCATTCAAGCATACTCCTGTTAACCACTTAGAGAAGGGATTCAGAACTCAGTAGGTGGTTGGACTGGGTGATCTGAGGATAACACATGGGAAACATGGAGGAACTTTGCAGGTGACACCATGAATGGGGCTAACGGTGGGGCGTAGCTACCCTTCCTTTCCCACAGGGCTCTGGGGATTGAGTGGCTGCTCCTAGGCTGCACTGCGGGGTTCAGGAGGGTGGTGGGGTCATCCCTTGCCAGACCAGATAGTTCCCAGTTAAGTTGGAGAACTTCTTATTGACGCTACCAAGAATGAGTGGCGGGGCGCTCAGTCATGGGGCTTTAGCAGGCTCTTTCGGCGCACTGTGCCAAGTACACAGGTAACTGTGTCGCCGTCCACTCCTGGGATTCTTGAAGTACTTGCCCAGGCCACACTGAAAGGTACAGTCATCGTTAGGATTAGAAACAATAATTTTTTTAGCATCTATGAAAGAGAAGAAATAACAATATTGAAAGATCCCTCTGTGTCATCCCTATTCTTGTTCCTTTATAAGAATTGTTTCCTTTAATTCTCAGTACAATCCCAGAGGTAGATAGATAGTACTAGTTCAGCATATTATGGATAAAGCAGAGGCAAGAGAGGATAAGGTACTTGCCAGTGAGAGGTGGACCTGAGATCACAATGACTAATCTGCCACCCTCTGATCCCAGGGTGTATTCTGACAAGGGCAACATGGGAGAGGATGTGCGTGGGGTGGCAGAGTGGCCTGTGGGTGTGGCCGGTGTCTCTGTCTCTGAGTGTTACAGCCCTGCTGAAGAATTTAGCTCTCCTGGGAGTCAGTGGGTGCAGACTGAAGCTGGGAGCATGAACCTACCCTGTCCCTAGCACCCGCCCCCACTGAGCCAGCAGAGCCCAGCCCCAGGGCTCTCCCTCAGTCTGGAAGAGTGGTGGCCAGCAGTCCTGCTGACCAGGTTGCAGCCTGGTTCCAACCATCCTGTCTGTCTGCTGCAACCTGGCAGGTGAACGAGAACGCCAAGAAGGACCTGAAAGAAGGCCTGCTGCTGTACAACACAGAGAACAACTTGGGGCTCAAGAATGCCTGGAACATCATCCAGGCCGAGGTGAGGGGTTGGGGGAGCTCTGCCAACTGGACACAGCGGGGGCTGGGCCAGGCCGGGAGGTGGGGTGGCGGCCTGGACCTCAGACTCCACCCAGGTGACTGAATTGAGTTCCTGTGCTGTCTGGATTTTGACTGAGAGCTGCTGGGTCAGATGCCGTACATTGGGTTACAGCTGGAGAGAGACAGGAGGTGAATGAAGGAGGGTACATAGGACCTGGAAGCAGGAGTGGACAGGCCTGGGGGAACCATGTGAGTGGCTAAGTGGCACAGGGAACTGGGAAGGAGGGATAATCGAAAAGGACAGACTGTCTAAGTTCTTTTCTGAAGATTTGGAATGAGTGACAGAATTTGTTTTAGTAACAGCCGTGCCTCCCTGGTCATGGCTCAGGCAGGGAGGCTTTGATTCCAAAAGCAAACAAATCAGTACAGCCGCAGGTCCCATGCTGAGGCCTGGGGAGGGGCCGGCAGCCAGCTTGAGACAATCCATCAAGCACAGAGCCAGGAAATGGAGGGCTGAGCACCCCTGCCCGGAGTCCAGTGCCTAGCTCCGAGGGGCAGACAGTGTACCCGTCTCCCTGCTCTGGCCTCCAGGAAGGTTGCCACTTACTTCTCCTGTGGGCCCAGCTGAAGCCAAAAGAAGGGGCAGGAAGAAAGCCTTTGTCTCCTCTGCTGAACTCCAGGGTGGCTGCTTTGTGGGGCAGGGTTGGTCTGGGAAAGGGAAGGCCCAGAGAAGGGCGGCAGGCAGTGGCATGTCTGACCCTGTGCATCCTCACCCACAGATGCACTGCTGTGGCGTCACTGACTACACAGACTGGTACCCGGTGCTGGGCGAGGACACGGTCCCCGACCGCTGCTGCATGGAGAACTCCCAGGGCTGCGGGCGCAACACCACCACCCCACTGTGGAGAACGGTGAGACCCGGGGCCGCTTCCCCTGGGATTCTCCAGCCAGCAGCCTGTGTGGTGGGTGGTCTGGTGAGGGGACATCTGTAAGGGAGGGGTCCTGCGACACCAAGGAGTTGGCTTAATGTGGAAGTGGAGTGGGGTACACAGGACTGAAGCCAAAAAGTAGGTGGAAAATGGGGAGCCCAGACCCCCAGTTGGGGGTGTCGGGGGGGTGAGAGGTTGAATGGGGTCTGAGGCTGCACATTAGGGCTTTGTAGGTGGACCCTTGTGGGACGCAGAACCTGCTCGAAGGCAGGAGGACCAGGCTGAGGATTGGGCAGGGACAGAGGAAGGAGCAAGGACTGGGCTGAAGGGGAAAGTGGGTGGGGCTGGGCCAGAGGGGGCACTCATCATCATGCCAGGCCCTTAACCTTGTGGTCCTTACTCCCTAGGGTTGCTATGAAAAAGTGAAGATGTGGTTTGATGACAACAAGCATGTGCTCGGCACGGTGGGCATGTGCATCCTTATCATGCAGGTAAGAGGGCCATCTGAGCCTTGCTGCACCCCAGCCAGAGAAAAACAAACACCCGGAAGTTAAATCACTGACCCAGGCAGCCTGACATCCATGCACCTTTCTGCTCTGTTCTCACCTGAGGCCTCTCTTTCGATGCCCGTCCCAACCCTGCAGGCACCACAGGGCACTGTTTCCTTGCATCCCGTCTGAGCCTTGGGCTTGGTGCTGGCATTGCGTGAAGCCCCTGTATGGGTTTGCCGGTGAACACACCTGTCCCTGCTCCATAGGGATGTTCAAACTTATGACTGAACTGAATGAAACCCGAGTCTGCAGTAATGATTGTGAGCCTGGGCTCATGGGCCAGACTCCACAGGTGTCAGTCCTGGCTTCACCATCTACATATGTGTGAGCTGGGTACATTGCTTAGCTTCTGTGCCTTAATGCCCACTTCAGTATAATGGGCATGATCATTGTGCCACTTCTTAGCATGTAGTGAGTCTGATACACCTAACATAGTGTATAGAGCAGTACCAGGTACATGGAAGTGCTCGGTAAATGTTAGCTGTAATTAGCCAGCACTTTATGACGGTTGTTCTTTGTAAGGCCTAGCATAGATGCTGGAGAGGAAAGAGGAGGGGCTCCCTGCCTCCTGTCTCAAAGATGAGGCTGACACAGCTGGCTGGAAGCAAGAGCCCACCCCCCACAACCTGACTTTCTGTCAATGAGCATTTCCTGGGTGCTCTCCTGTGCTTACTGATATATAGCTCCTGTCTCTGGTGAGCAGGAGTCTTCAGTGCCTGATTCCTCTTGGAGCACTTGAACTTGACTGGTTGGTCCATGTGAAGATGGTCGACATCCTGCATAGAGTTATCTTTCTTACCCTACACTCTTGGGCCTAGGGGCCTGATTATGTGTGATTTATCCAAGTGCCTGCAAACTTAGCAGATGAGCCCACTGTCACTTTCACAGAGCTCAGATGTGAGGTAAGCTCATTGAGAGCAAGATTCTATTTGGTAGCAAGAATAGGGCTCCTCTCAGGTCTGCCTGTGCTCAGGCCTGGACCTGGACTAGAACACTGGAGCCAGGCTCACCAGACATGGTCTCCTCCATTTATGCCTAAACCTTAAGGGCGAGAGCTATAACAGGCACGCAGTGTCCCATGGTCACCTGCTTGTGGTCTGTGCCCATGGCACACTATCTGTGGTGACTGTGAGGCCACAGGCTGGCTTCCTCCTGCCTCCTGTGCTGCTCTGGGTTACCACTCCCTTTCAGGATTAAGGAGCTGAGGGAACACAAATGAGCGTTAATGTCCGAAAGATACCATATTGTGTGTTCCAGAACTGAACGGAAATGACTCAGAGCATGGTTTTTCGTGTTCCCGCCACCTTCCTCTCCTCCTCCTCACTTCCTTGTTAGCCATCATTTAGGGTCCGGTCCTTCATGGATTCAGGCCTCACCACAGCACTCTGAAACAGGGGGGTTAATGTGCCTCAGGGATGTTCGATGACATTCTGTACTGATAGCTCTGAGGGGCTGAGCTGGTCACCGGGCACCCTCCTCTGTTCACCTCTGTCTTCATCCCACTAGCGTTTTTCAAGTACAGAGTGTTATACCACTTGTTCTAGGTGACCCACGTCAGGCCCCAGCCATGGGGCTTCCGTCTAAGTCCCTTTCCTCCTGTCTTTCAGATTCTGGGCATGGCCTTCTCCATGACCCTCTTCCAGCACGTCCACCGGACTGGTAAAAAGTACGATGCCTGAGCGGCTGGCGGGAGCCCCAGCCCCCACGCGGACACTGTGCCAGGGAAGGAGATCTGAGCTTTGTGTTGCCTGCCCACACTCCAGACTGCTGACCCCTGCCCCCACCTCCCCCAGCTACCCTCCCCACCCACCCGTCTCAGCCTTCTTGGGGTGGAGGGTCTGAGAGGAAGAGGCGCGGGGACCTTGGGGTGCTGGGGGTGCCTGGATTCCTGCATCTGTGTATTTGCCAAAGAAGACAGGGCGGGCCAGGGGACATGCTCGAGGAGGCCTGAACACTGATGCGTGTCTACCCCCCGCCCTTCCTCACACTGACACTGGCCCCGTGTGGGGTGCAGCAGAGTGCTCCCTCCTGGTGGAGAGACTGCCCAGCGGAAGCCACCCTGTGGGCGAGCGGGCGAGACCGCCTCCGGCCAAGTCCCCAGGGAGCATCTTGCCCAGGCTTTTTATACCTTACAGTGTAACTTTTTTATTTTATTTTACTCTGATTACGATTATTCAGGAATATTATCTCAGATAAGTTTAGGGTTAGCTTTCTGATTTATAACTTTTTACTGCGTTGATTTCTGTAACGGTTTGATTTTTTTTTCTTTCCTGAGGGTGGGAGATGGGTGGGAAGAGAGGACGTCCATCCGCTTTCAATCAGGACAAACCACTGTGCAACGCTCAGGAGGCTCTCAGGAGAGATGCGCCAGGCTGCATGCGGGATGAGCTGAGGAGGGCCTGGCCAGGACTGCTCTCTCTGGCCTGGCATCTACGGCACAGGAGCCTGGAAGAGGAGGCGGCATGGAGGAGTGTAAAGCGATGTGGAAGAGGGTCCTGCACAGGGGCGACGTGTTTGCTAATGCTGATGTAAGAGGCCAGAGCAGTGGGAGTCCTGGGACGCTGGTGAAGGGCTTTGCCAGGAATGTGGCTAGAGCCGGCTAGAGCCGACGTGGGTCCTTACACTTCACTGATGAGCAGTTTTCTTTTTTCCCTTCTTCCTTCCTCTTGCCCTCCGCTGACATGGGAGGCTCCCCCTCCACTCCTTGCGGGTCATCCCGCAACAGGTTCTGCAAACTCCAGTGATTTCACAGACATTCCTGCTAGAAACTCTTGGACACATACCTCTCTAGTTAGATGCTGCTCACTTTCTCACATTGCTTCTGGAAGGGGAAGCAGTCCTTACATTTTGCTGCTCAGACAGTGGCAGAGGGCCCACAACAGTCAAGAGGGGCAAGTGGAAATGGTGCCCATGATCTTTTCAGCACAACTCACTGGGCTGCTGCTGATTCCCCACTGGGAGGGAGGGAGAGAGAGATGTCCATTCTGGTCCCAGGACCCTCATCTCCTTCCTCTGGGCTCACTGATGGTGGGGTGAGTGGTGATCATGTCCTCCATTACCCCAAGGCAAAGTACAGAAAACTGAGAAAGATTTTTGAAGACTGGATTTTGTTAAGTAGCCTCGGGACAAAAGCAGCCTGAGTCAGGGCCTGGGAGACAAGCAGGCAACTGGGGCATTCTGCTGCCTCGGGCATCCCACCAAAACTTATGCTGGTCTAAGCTAGCATTTTGCAGTTAAAGGAAAAAGTCGAGAATCCACAGGATGGAGCTTGAAAAGGTTTCCCACTAGCTAGCTAGGAGCCAGTGCACTGCCTCAGGTGGGGCCTCGCATGGGGTCAGCTGCCTTTTTCCTACACCATTTGGGTCAATACCTTGGTTTCCCACTGGGCCCACATCTTCTCTCCAGCCTCCACCTGTCTGTTCCAAGAACTGAGACCCAGCCACCCGGCCAGCAGCTCCTCCACTCACCTTAAGCGCAGTGCAGTCGGGACCAGGAGTACAGAACTTTTGGTGAGCTCAGGATTCACGTTTTTGGAAGATGGCAAGTAGAGAGTAGAGTGGTCTCAGTGAGTTGGGCAGAGTAGAACCACCTCCCTGAAACTGGGGTGCTAGTGCTGGTGCTGATGGGAAAGCTGGGAAGGTGGGGTCTTGGGTGGAGGATGGGCAAGCACACATTTAAGCAAAACTGCCTTCTGGGTCCTCTGGCTGGTTTTCCTGGTAAGGAACTTCAGCCGCCTCCCCAGGAACCCTCATCTACAGAGCTCAGAGCAGACGGCCACCGTGCCACTGCAGAGAGACACTCAGCAAACAAGCATTCAAGTCGCACAGTGGGACCTGGTGCATAATGAGTTTATGCTGGGGGTGGGGGTGGGGTCAGTTTGTTTATGCCTATCAATGCAATTTTTAATTTTTCTTAAAATCAACAGCAAAAGCCTAGCACCTTGGGGAGTGTGTAGCCTCCCTGACAATCTTGTTTCTGGAACTTCAGGGCATCCTCTGGCCCTAGAACCCTTGCCACAGTCCTCAATCCTACTGCCAGTCTTTCAGACTGTGTTCTCGCTTCACCCTATGCTTGGGTGTTCTGTCATTTGGTGGAGTATGCACTGGGAAGGGCGCCGTGCACAGGGAGGCGGTGCTCTTCCAAGCCCCTTGCCTGGCCTGCTAAGTGGTCCCCACACCACACAGAAGGCCTCACTCGTGGCTTTCCTCACCAAAGTCAGAGTTAGTTGAATCAGATCTCATGCAGGCAGCTTACAGACTTGACTCGGAAGGCCCTGTAGACAGCTTCAAGGGACTGCATGCAGTGGCTGTCTCTGAAGCCATCTTGTAGGGAAGGTGGGCAAGCAAGAGCTGAGAACTGCTCCTGGGGGTGCTGTGGCTGGTGTTGGGGCACAAGCCTTCAGCTGCACCCCTATCTGGAGCATTTCTATCCCCTCTCCCAGGGGGTCTGGGCCTGCATCTTGGGCTCTCACTCTGGAAAGGCTGCTGAGCCCACCCAAGACGCTCATGCAGACATTCTGGTCTGACTTGGAACTAGGTGGCTATCCCTCCTTGCTTTAGTGGCCAAAGAGCAGTGCAGTGGATGGAAATGACTGTCCCCGGCTCTCTAGCCCCCTGCCCACCCACTGGTGGAGGTGCTAACTAGCAGGGACCTGGCACAGGACAGGAGCTGGGGCCAGGTGCGTGGAGTCCGCTCCTTGTCCCTCGGCCCATCAAGTCTGGCCTCGAGCGTTCCCGTCCTCCCATTTCCCTCCGCTCCCTGCAGTGAGGCAGTAGTCCAGGGTGGGGCCTGGCCTCTCTGCCATGAATGGGCACTCCAGGGGCGTGGCCTTGGGACCCGTGGCCTGGGACAGCACGGAGAGCAGGGGGGCAGTTCTGTTGGTTTCGAATGCACTTTTCTGCTTGCAATGCCGTTTCTGCGTTTCCTTCATCCTGGTCCTGGCTTTATTGAACACCATGTTTTTAGCATGTTTTTAAATAAAAACTGATAATGTGTCAAAAGCACAAGCAGGTGGTCTCTTTGTGGCATGTTCGTTTGTTCTGCCATAACTGTGACTTATTTCATGTCATGGTTGGTGTGAGGGATCAGAGGGGATCAGGCACCAGTTGTACCCTTTGTCCAAGATACATCCTACAATCAGGACCTTGCCTCCCTTTCTCGGACCCAGATTACAGATGTGCTAGGTGTGTGTGGGGTCCCTCTGTGGGAGCCTGAGGAATCCTGACACCCTCTTTGCCTGGTGACCTGATGCAAGTTTGGTCGGGGGCTAGTCCAAATGCCCAAGCCCTCTGCATCAGAGGCCGACTCCTATCTATGTGTTTGTCTCATGTCACCGACCACCATTCTTGTGGGCTAGGCCCATAGTGTGCTGGGGGAGGGGGCAAACATTGAGTCATTTATGGCTTTCTGTGGGGCAAGGGACTGTCAGTTTTAGATACAGTCTCTCTCCAGTCCCTCTGATGTTCCCGGGGTTCATTTGAGCCTGATACCTCTTCCAGGAGTCAGGGGACCTTGCAATGTGACTTGCCTGGGCTGCTTTCCCTTAGGTGGCTCTAAGATGATTTCATCAAGTCAGTATGAGATGGTCAGCAAGGAAGGAGGAGGGCACTGAAAACCATGTGAGCACACTGGTTTTGCCACCTCACTGCAGGAGAAGTGCCCAGGCTTCCTCGGTTGGGATTCTGGTTTGTGTGTTTTCCTCGGCTGCCGTAGGCACAGTGATAAGTTGCAGGTGAGAGAAGCTCAGACGTCATCTTGCCCTGGGCCATCGCAGTACCTCATGTACTGGGCTAGGAGGCTGGGGTGGGGGTGAAGAGTGAGTCTGCAGGGTGGGTGCGATGGTAGCAGGAGGGGCATCTGTAAACCTCTCCTTGCATGGAGGTCTGGCTGCCTGCCTCCTCCTCAAGGGAAAAGCCAGCTTGTCATGGCGTTGTCTCAGAGCATCAAATTTGGGGCACCCTCCTGCAGCTGCTGTGCCCCAGAGCTTCCTGGGATTTTCTGAGGATTGAGGAGTCTGAGTTGACCCTTTGTCAAAGGTCCAGCTGGAATGGTATCCCTGAGAGCCTTCCCAAGGAGATTTACCAGAGGTTACCTTGTGACTGTGGGGTTAGGAGTTGGTCATGGCTGAGGGACGGGTGAACTTCCATCTTTCAAGGACCAAGCATGTCATAGGAATGTGAGTGGAAGCCACTTTCTCTCTGCCCCTTCTGGCTCTTACTCCTGCACCCCAGCCTGTGGACACACTTGTGGGAGTGCCCCCAAGTCCCTGTGCTGTCTGCTTCTGGGGGATGGAGTGAAATCCATTGGCTCTCAGGGCACTGGAACATACTGCTCTGTCAGCACTGGGCTCCGGTCAGATGAGCTGAGCTGTGAAAGGCAGGCCACCTGGCTGGGCAGGAGAGGAGATGTCTGTGTGATGTCCATGTGAGGATAAAGCTGGGCATCTTATTTTTCCTGGGGACTTCTCCTGACTAGCCTGGTACCTTCTGGGATGTTCTGGGTGGGCTCTGAGGCCCATGGGATAGAGTGACTGAGATGACCTCGGGGTCCCTTCCCTTGCTCCTCCATTCTTGTGTGACATGGTGAGAGAGCAGCCTCCCACCAGCGCTCAGCAAAAGGTAAGTGAGAAAGGATGGTTTGTGAGCCACAGCAGAACAGATCTGGTACACGTTCGAGAACTCCCTTGAAACAGCCCACTTGGAACTCGCAGAGAGATACGAAATTTATCACTCAAAGACTTCTTGAAGACTAACTTGTGCCAAGCAGCTTGAATACAGTGGTGAATAGCCCATGCCCAATCCCTGTGCTTGCCAGGAGTAAATGGGATTGCAGCTCAGTACCATGACAGTGATGGCACTGTGTGGGAGACACACTGACCCCAACTCAGGGAGGGTGAGACCCTTCAGAGGAGGTGATGTCAAAGCTGAGAGCTGAAGACAGGAGGAGTTAGCCTGGCGAAAAGTGGAAGGAGGTGTGACTTGTTGATATTTTGAGGGGCTAGTGCACAGAAGGTGAAGGGGGTGTCTGGAGAGAATGGCGGTCACCAGATTGCAAGCTGGTAAACCAGGTTAAAGAATCTGAGCTTTAAGCTCAGAGCAGTGGGAGCTGCTGACAGGCCTGAAGTCCAGGGTGACCAGCTCAAATCTGCCCTTGAAAACTATCACTCTGACTGTGGAGTGGAGAATTGTTGGAGGGTACAGGGTGGGTGAAGGGACAGCGGGGAGAGGCTGCTTCAGTGTTTAGGTGAGAGATGATGGTGCCCACAGGGAAGTGCCAGTGGGAGAGAGGAGGAAAAAAAACAGATTTGAGACACCCCGGAGAACTGACAAATCTTGGTGACTAATTAGACTTATTACGGGGAGAAGGAGCATCCTTGTCATTCATCCGACATGATGTCCCCCACTCTGGACAGATAGATGACTAATTGTTTGCTCCAAATAGAGCATGAGTATGTTTTCTGGGCTCAGTGCTGATGGGCAGGAGATGGGCAGAGACCAGCAGGATGTGATCACATCTCTCCTTTTTGTATTGAGCATCACAGCTTGAAAAAATGCTTTCACGGGCATTATCTAGGTTTCTTCTGGCAACAACTATGTTATCGGCTGTCACTGTGCCTGGACTTTCATGGTTATAGATGTGCCAGGCCTGGGTGGGAAGAACGCAGGTTTGGGATTTAGAGGGCCTGGGTAAAGTCCCACTCTGCAGCTGGTATCCACGTGAGCCTTGTGTAGTCATTGAACTTGGTTTCGTCATCTGCAAAATGAGGATAGTACCTATTTACAGACTTGCTGTGAGGATTAAATAAAAGCATGTATGTAAAGATATCCAGCTTGTTTCTAGACTGGGATATGTGCTTGGCAAGAAAGTGGTCAAATCTGGTTCCTCAGGGGTCCCCGAGGAAAAGCACCTGCCCCCCACCCACCCACAAGGGAGTGATCTGGAAGGGAGAGATGATGTATTGGGAGAGTGAGCTATCTAAAGGAGATCTAAGGGTGTGCTCAGTGAGCAAGCTTCTCTCATGCCTCAGTTTTGCTCTGAGCTGGCTCATAGCAGCCTTCAGTAATCCACAGAAGCGAGAGGGAAGTCAGATTAAATGAATGTGATTTAGGGTACAAAAATATTGACAATGCAATGGTCCCTTCTTAAAAAGTATTCAGTAAAGATTGGGAGGCTATTGATTTAGCTATCTCATTTTGCTGAGTTTGATGACAACTGTGGTGATGGACTATTGTGCCTCTTTAACCTAACGAAAAGAATAGCAACACTCCACAGGACACACTCAAGCCAGGCTTTCTGGTTGAGCTGGAATTTCTCCTGTGTGGCCCTAGAGACTGCCGGACTGCCAGGTAGCTGAGAGCTGCTGGGGCACACCTGGGGCGCTACCCATTTTCCCTTGGTTTCCGTTTGTGCAGAGGAGAGTGGGAACTGTATAGCAAGGACACACAGTGGTCTCTAGCTGGGTCTTGTAGGTAGAGCCTGTTGCTTGGAGATTTTTCTTCCAGCAGCTGGACAGTTCTGGGACTTAGCCTCACCCATCATCCAGAGCATTTGTGACTTGCGTGTAAGACGAGCCCATGTTCTATAATATAATGGCATCAGGAAGGTCCTTGCCCTTTGCCTTCTTCCTCTCACCCTAACTCTCCCACTGAATTCTTGCAATCCCAATATATTCTCAAGATATTTATTTATTTCTGTCAAGAGCCCCCAGTTCTTGAGAGGACTCAGCCTTTTTTATTTTACTGGTTGGCAATACAGGGAGAGCATGTTGAATTTGATCTCTGGCCCCTAACTTTCTCTAAACCCCAATTAGGGATGGATCCATGAGCAAATCACAATAGTTTGACAGTGTGGCGGAAACTGTACCCAGACTAATGGGGACATTAACTCTCTTGGCTCTGGCTGGCCTAGTTCTGTCCTCAGTGCAGTGATATGATTTGCACCTGGTTTATGAAAAGGATCGAATTCAAGCTTCATTCACTGCCTTCTTTACCCCTGACCTGAGCCCAAGGATCCCACCAGGTCCCCCCACAGTGCCCTCTCCTTCCTCCTCAGTCATTGCTGGAAAATGTTTCAGCTAATGGCAGAAGCAGAAGGAGAAGGGAAGTAGGGGCTTCTCATGAATTTGTTTTTAGGAAGAAAGTGGACTGATCTCGGCTTTTAGCCCCTGTGTCTCCACCACCCCACAAGTAGCCTCTCTATTCTCAGTTGGGCACAGGGTGTAGGAACCAGAGTCCCACCCAGCTTGAAGCAGCCCATTCTATGCAGCTGACAGAGGCATTGGCACTTGCTAGGAAGTAGTGGCAGCTGGCTGGCTAGTGGCAGCCACCTAGGGGGACAGCTTCAGCTAGAGCTTCCACTGCCTGACCCCCTGGCCAGGTCCCCGTAGGCAGCCAGAGCCATTTAGATGGCATGGACAGCCACCCACAGTGCTACCTGTGTGCGTCAGGGAGGGGCTGGAAGGATGCTCATCCATCCTCGGGCATGCATGTGTATACATGCAGACACATGCTCACACTCATCATGATGGTTGAGGTGAGCAGACATCTGGATCCAACATGATAGATGACCATGGATGTGCCGCAGACTGGGTCTGTTCCCCTGCCTGCTATCCAAGCAACCAGAGGGCTGGCTCTGTGATTGTTCAGTGAATGATCTTGACCAAAGAGGCTGGATGACACAGGAGAGGGGCCAGGGACTATAGACCCCTTGCAAAGTGAGTCCTACCTGGGTGGCTTGATCTGCTTACACAGCAAGTAAGCAGGCCCCCTTCAGGTTCACACCAGGTGAGTGGCTTGCTCCCAGCCTGCCTCCCCAACCCCCAACCCACCCCTAGTCCCTGTCTTGGGATCCCCAGTGTCTAGCTTACCCGGGTACTCTTCAGGCTCCCTCACTGACCCACTCTACCTCAAGCAAGTTTTCAATAAAATGAGTGTTTTATGTCATAAAAGACATTTAAGCATTTACTTCCTTTTTAGCTCCTCATTGGGCAAATTGGTACGCTCAGCTTCTCTGCCTCATAAGACTGAAGTCTTTTTTTTTTCTTTTTTTTTTTTTTTTGCACTGGGATGAACAAGTGTCTTACTCCGTTCTGGGGATGAGTACAAATTAGTGTTCCAGGTGTGGACACACTTGCACTCTGGGGTGAGATGGTCAGGGTGGGTGGGCGGGCGGTCCAAGGAGCAGTAGGAAGTGTGTTTTGGCTGGAAGTGCTTGGCTAGGAGCTGATGGCTGGCCAGAGGGACTCCTTGCTCCTTACCTCTCCCCACACCCTGTATCGGCTGTAGCCAGAGTGATGCCCACAGCAGGATGTACAAACCACAGGCTCATTAACAGAGACTGGCTGGGCATCGCAGTCGGTGGTGTGGGGATGCCAGCTGACTGAAGGTGGAGAGCTTTAAGAGGAACACAACCCAAGCATGCTTGTTTGATCCTGGCTCTTGCTTTCAGCCCAGACCTGATGATATTTGGGCAGGTCAGGGCAAACAACAAACATGGGAGCTGATAGAAGGGCAAGCAGGACCCTAATCCGTGTGGTCAGTGGGTTCCTAACAGGGCTCCTTTCTCTCCCTCTCCCCACGACCCACTAGTATTGGCTTTGGCATGTAGCATAAGTCGCAGCACATCTGATGAACTGATGGCCTGGGATTTCCCTGCTGAGAAAGAAAAATGGCAACAGAAGGTGGTCCTAGATACAATTCCTTTATTATCATGCCCCCTAGCAAATGAAGCTGGGTTTACACTGAGGCCAGCTAAGGAGGGGGCGTGTTTACAACTCAAGCCATTCCTCCGTATGTGGTAGGTTACGGCAACTTCTCTGTTTCTAGAATACCGTGACCACCCTTATCCACGGGACAGCTGGTTCCAGGAGCCCGTCTGCCTTCACTAACACAGGGCTGCCTGGAAATACTCGCAGCACTCGCACTGGGTGTCGCTGGTGCATACGCGGGAGGAGAAGGGGCACACTGGAGCCTGGGGGATGGAGCACAGGGCTGGGCATTGTGCTGAAAGAGATGATGGGGGCAATGAGAATTGAGTGGGGTTCTCCCAAGGCACACAGGAGGTGGTAGAGAAACAGGTCTGGAGTGTAAAAGTGTTCCCTTTTGGGAAGAAGACCCAGGCACTTGATCTCTCAGCCAAGGTCACAGACCCACTCGGCCCCACTCTGAGTCCCACTCGGAAGACAGAAGGCACCACCACAAGGCACAGTAAGAGAGGCACTTTCCTGGCTGGCCACGAACTACTCCTAGAGGCACTGCCTCATCCCACCCTCTCATAGGGAATTGAGTGGGACCCAAGCTAGACATACTGAGGGACTTTTGAGCCCGGAGGGCTAGGATATACAAAGGAAGGTGGCAAAGTGTCCTCCTTTGTGGTGTGGTCTAAACCAGTGGTTCTCAAAGTGTGGTTCCAGGGCCAGCAGCATCAATATCACCCGGGAACTTGCAAATCCTTGGCCCTACCCCTTCTGATTTGAAGCTTGGCGGGGGTGGGTGGGGTGGGGAGTGGGATGCACAGCAATATGTGTTAAAAGGCCCTCCAGGTGATCCTGATGCACGCTCAAGTTTGAGAACTTCTGGTTTAGACACCTGTGGCTCACTAGCATCCTTGGCGGATGTGAGCGCCACCCAGCGGCGACACAGAAGATGGGCGGGGGGAGGTGTAATTTCTCCTTAGCTAGTCAAACTGCCTTGTCTTTCTCCTCCATTTGTCCCCAGGCCCAAAGTGGCCAGAAAGTAGAGAATGTTTTAAAGGCTGATAGTAGAATGAGTGGTGATGAAAGCAACTATTTGAATACTTCCTCTACCTCAAAACTCTGAAGATAGACCTGGAGTGGCAGGCCAGGACCAAAACAAGCTGTAGATCATGAGGGTCCTGGGGCCACATCACTCTGGCATGTCACCCCCACCCCTCCCCAGTGCCAGGTTTGTGGCTGTGCACAGGGTGAGCGATGAGATTCTAAACCTGAGATGCAGCTCACACTGCCTGCCCAGCGCCCCAGCATTGGCAATAAGGGGAGGGAAGGCAGGCAGGGGGTGGTCAACATTGCCACTCAGGGCACCTCCAACCTACCCAGGGTGGCTCTGTGAGTCTGTGAGACCTCATGGGGCAGGGAGAGGCATTTCCTGCTCCCTTGACAGCCCTCCATGCTCCCAGACAGTGGTCTCCACATGGGTATGAGATTCTACACCCTGTTTGAGGATTCAGATCGCTGAAGGAGGTCTGCTCTCACTTTGGTCTCAGCATTGGCACCTGAGGTGGCAGGCCAGGAATTCCCAGTAGCAATGGCCCCTGAGGTCCTGCCTGCTGCCTCAATCACTCCGCCAGGAGGGTGCAGCTGTCAGGCTGAAGGAAGCCAGACTTCTCTTCCAACAGCAGGTGTGCCAGGTGCCAGCGCTGGGGCCAGATGGTTGGTTCTGTCCAACCTGGGAGGGGGTGTAATGCTGTAGCTATTCCACAGTACCCTCTGAGGGACACATTGCTCCTGAACAGTTTATTACAGAGATGGAGGACTGAGGGAGAGGGGGTTCCCAGCCCAGCTTCCCGTGGTTCCATCCAGCTTGGGGTGGCATGACAACAGACATTGCTGCTGGCTGGCAAGTCTCTTAGCTTCTCTGAGCCTTAATTTCCTCATCTGTAGAATGAGGGGAATAAACTCTCTTACTGCAATCACTATAAGATAGTATATTTACATGACTAACATTCTAAGCAAACAGTAGGCCTTCAGTAAATACAGGCTCTGGACACCCACCCCCAAGTGGCTATGCCTGAGGGGCTCTTGGAGTTGGGGAGGATGTAGGGAGGAAGAGTAGAACAGTCACCAACATTTTAAACAAGCTTTCATCCCCTCACCATCCTGTCTCCCTCTAAAACACATCATCCAGGGAGTAGTGGGATGTGCACTTCCCCCTCATGCCCTATGAGCTGAGGGAGGGGAGGACAGCTTGGCGAATTCAGAGTAAGAGTGTGATGACTTCGGCTGTGTGACATTCTAGCACCCGCCATGACCAGGACTCTGCAAAATGCCGGCTTCTTTTCTGACCCCTGATGTGCTGGGACCTTTTGCCCACAAAGGACTGTGATGGCTTTCAACGGGCATGCCCTTCTCTCTCACCAAGGAGCTCATGACTGTGACAGCCTCCAAGCAGGGACCTGGGAGGAACTGTATGGATGCAGATCTGCACCCTCACAGGCAGGACTGGCATACCCCGCAGGGGATGGCACCCAGCTCTGGACTCCAGCCTGTGGCATGCCCCTTGGGGCACCTGCCGTATGCTGGGTCTCCATTTCCTCTAACTGCGTCTTGTCTGTCAGGCTGTTGGCATGAATGAGGAGGTCACAGCTCCAAAAAGCTCTGGGCTATTCTCTTCCTCTCTGCAGCTTGGACCAGCCATCTTCCTTCCTGTAGCAGTCTGCACAGGATGACACAGGGCAGGAATCAGAGTTCGTCCTGCCCTCCACCAGGTTGGCTGAGTCGACACAAGGGGCTGGGGGCAGATGAGTTGGGTTCTCCTGTGCCTCCCCCAGTGACAGAGCAGTGTAAGTGATGCCAGCCTCTCTCACCCCTGTCCCCATCTCCACAGGCCCTGCTGACCTCAGTAAAGAATGAAGGGGTCCCACTAGGGGCAGACATGTTCTGGGCCACAGCACCTCCCTACTCACTGCCGCCACCTCTCAGGCCCTGGGCAAAAAGAGCACAGCTCTCTCTTTCTCAGCCCTTACTCTGTGAGACTTGTCGGGCTGACATCTAGCCCTGCAGAGAGCTTGAAAGTCACAGTCATTTTTGATTTATCTGCACAAATCCTGAGAAGTTGGAAGGCAGCAAAGATGATCACACCACTGTTTCTTTCATCCTTGTCGTCTGGGATTACTGGGAAAGCGGGTGCCCCTTTTACTGAATTCTCATTGGCTCCCCCAAGGCCCTCTAGGTGGAGGAGCTAAGCTAGCCAGGGTTAGCCTCTCAGTTCTCCGCCACAGCCCCTGAAGAATCCCCAAAGCAGGGAGGCAATCTGTCCTGTGCGGTAGATTCCCTCTGAGCACGGGGCAATGCCTGTCTGAAGGCATGCAGTTTCTGTACAGCTGAGGGCTGTGCTGGGGACCGCAGTGACCTGCGTATGGGAGAGAGAATGCGCTTCACCCAGGACTGACCCAGGTCAGCCAGAGCTGAACTCATCAGACTGGGGACTGAAACGAATGGGGAGGCAAGGGGTGACCTTTCTTGGCCTTGGTCTTAGCATAAAAGGGGCCATCTCTCATGGGTGGGATGTGAGAAGGTCCCTAGGATGGGAAGCATAGGACCCAGGAGGTGTGAAAGCTGGTGTGGTGTTCTTCTGTTAGAGCTTCCCACTTGTCACAGCCTTTTGAGAGGGAGGGTCCCCATGGCTGTCTTAGGAATTGACACTTGTTCTTTGGAATGCTGCCAGCATCTCCACTCAGTATTTCCTAGGATTTGCTTTCTGTTCTCTTAGTATTTGGGAAAGTCCTTCCTGAAAATCATCTAATTCAGCGATTCGAGAGAGAATGGAGGGAAGGTGCTAATTTACTCTTAGAAGCAGAGTAAGGCCCCTGGAGGCTGCATGCTGGTGGCCTCGTGGTCAGGGAGTATGGGCCCAGGACAAGTGAGTTTTCGGGGCAGTGCGCCCCTCTACTTGGAGCTTCACTTCAGTGGCTCCAACTTTGTAGGGTCTATGATTTGGTCTAATCAGGAAGTTTTACACCCACCCACATAAAGAGCTGAAGATGGTTTTTAAGCCCTGGTGTTCCTGAGAACCAGGCCATGGACAGGAGAACCCTGAGGGGCAGTCACTTGAGGCTGGGCATCAGGGCCATGTCTCCCAAGGGCGCCTCTCCCGGGGAAGGTCTCGAGGTGGGCGCAGGTTCCTGGTGCAGCATGTGCTGGGGTAGTCACTGCCCCCCACCTTGCTCCCTGCCCCGGCAGCTCCCGGCTGCCTCAACTCAGTTCTCTCCAACCCCATGCCCTGCAGGAAGGACCCAGAAGGTCAGCACACTCCTTTCCTGGTGAGAAGGCATTGGGGTGCTGTGAGCAGAAGGAAGGGCCGGGTCTTCTGGGGGCAGACACAACCCTAACTGCCCCAGTCCAGTGCAGTTTCTGGAGGGGAGAGCGAACCACCCAAAGCCCAATGCAGAGGCAAGAGGAGGGCTGCTCAGCACCAGTGGGGGTCACGCTGAATGCAGGTGTCCAAGAGGGGCCAAGGTTTGTAGCCCTTCGCTCTTGGTTCGGGAGCTGGGATTGGGGCAGAGAGCCCAACTCTCACTCTCCTGTGGTCCACGGGACCCCGATGTCTGGTCAAGGGGTTTGGCTGTCATCCCCTAGCAGGGTCAGTCCCTGCCCAGGGATTCGGGCAGTGAGCACTCAGAAGTGGAAGGAGGGGCTGAGGGTCGCAGGCCGGGTGGAACCTCAGGAGCCATGGTCTTGGGCACTTGGGTCTGAAGGGGCTGAGCACAGGGGATAGGGGTTTTCTGGGAGTTTCCAGGTGAACTGATGCTGACTCCGCAGTTCTGGCAGATGGGATTTGGGCACCTGTCCTTGTGAGGGGCAGCTGGAGGGGGACACGGTTGGTCATTAGTGGAAATGCAGCTGGAGCCTCCGGTGCAAGCAGCAGGTGAGAACCATTCCGCAGGTCTGGCAGGTGGAGAGAACAGAGGGGAAGAGGGATCAGGACCCCACTGGGCTGCAGGCAGGCCGTGCCCCACAGCGCCGCTTCTCACGCTGAGCACACACCTGGGGACCTTGATAAAGGGCAGATTCCCACTCAGGAGGTCTGGGTAGGGGCGTGAGATTCTGCAATTTTAACAAGCTCCGGTGTTGCAGGGGGTGGAGTGGGGAACACGCTTTGAGAACTACTATCCAAGAGCAGTATCTCTCATACTTTAATGGGCAAACCACCCAGGGACCTCATTATAAGGCAGATTACAACACTGTAGGCCTAGATGGGAGCCAACATTCTGCACTGCTAACAAGCTCCCAGTCCATGCTGCTGGTATGTGGTCTAGAGCTTCACCAGAGATGGCCCGATTGCTGCTTGAGCAGCTTTCTCTAGGAGAGTCTGTCTGCATCCTGCTGCTCTCAGATTCCAGAGCAAAACCGAGAGCCATAGTGGATGCTCTGGCTGATATACGGAAGCCACTGGAGAAACTGAGGCTGTGGGAGGAGGACCGAGCTATCACCAGCTCATCTTATAAAGCAGCTTAAATGCGGCATCTAACCAGGCCTTAGAAACCTGCCTGATAACCCCTCTGTCACATCCTCTAGCTGAACGAGAAGGGGCTAGAGCATCCTGCCCAGAGCAGTGGGGGGAAGTCACTTCTTCCTTGTCTCACTCTCCTGTCTCTAAAATACAAAGAACCTTTATTCCTTTGCCTTGTTCTTCATTTGCCTCCTTCTTCCTTCCTTTTCTTTTCCCTCCCTCCCCACCAAAGATTCATCTAAGACAAGATGAGGCTGTGTCAGCCAAGGAGGCCCATGACTGCAATAATGCTCCTGGTAATGATGTCATCAGACCCCGACTCCCCAAAGAGGGCCACTGCTAGGGCAACCCCGTGATCATCCTGTGGACATGGGAAAAGGTACATTTCCCCAAATATAGGAATAATGCTCTATCTCCCCAAACTTTCTAATAGCTGCTGCTGACAAATGGGAGGAGGACAGGCTATGTAGATGCCTATGGGCTGGTAGGCACCCAGTTTCTCTTTGCAAGGCTAGCTTAAGGAGGTAGCCTAGGATGCGCCCTTCTTCCTCCCCTTCCTCCCTCCTCTCCATCCCCATGTGGGAGGATGGTAGAGCCTGTGAACACAGCTCTTAGCCTTCAGATTTGGTGCTAAGAGCAGTGCTAATCCATCTCAGGGACTCAGAGCCGCAAGCTAAAGGACAGCTTAAGAGGTTATCTTTTCTCCCACTGGCTCTAAGCAGGTGGCTGTCACAGCCATTCTACTCGTGTCACGCAGCATGCCCTCTTCTCTGTCCCCCGCCCTCCAACTCCTGTCATGGTTTGAAGACTTGTCCTGTGGGCTTATCAGGATCTTTCTAATCCTTGCTGAAGGAGAAGCCAGGAGGGAGCAGGAGGGCCAGCACAGACTTGTGGCTACATCTCCTACAGTGTACATCTCATGCCAGGGGAGGACTGGGAGAGCTGAGCTCACCAGCATGCGCACTTTTGTATGAGTCGTGTGTTCCCAGGGTGCCTCCCAGAGAAGGCACAGTGAGGGCGGAGGTGTGCAGGCCAGAATCTCATCAATGCATGCACACACAGACACACGCACACGCACGCATACACGCACACACACATCCTGATGCATGCAGCACAGAGTAAAGGATGCCTTCATCAATGTGTGTGTACATGTACACAAACACGTGCACACAGACACCATCCTGACACATGCAGTGTGGAAGGGTAGAAGACGCTAACTATCAGATCCCTGGCAGCAGTGTCTCCTTCCTGACAGAAGATGTGGAGAAATCAGCAGACTCGAGCAGCCAGCAACAGGATGAGCAGAGAAAACACACTAGTTGACTATGGGAGCAGGACAGGCTGTCTGGGCCTAGGCCGATGAGGGACATGGTACCCCCTCCTGACAGCCTGCCTGGATGGCACACATGGGGCATTTTTAACAGGGAGGCTGGCATGCTTTCAGCTTCTTTTGAGGTCTTTGCGGCGTCACCTGGCTGTCATCAAGGGCATCAAGGAAGGGCCGGGGAGTTCCAGGAAGCCATTCCAAAATGATCTTCAGTTTGCCTTTGAATGCCTTCCGAATCCCAAATCTCACTGTCTTGTGTTTTCTGGGTTCTGCAACATGTTTCTATCCTGCAATGTGGGAATGTCACGGTGGGAGTGGAAGAGTGGGAGTAGGCTAACTTCTGTTTGGGGCTGAGTGACCTTGGGTATAGTTAGATCCCTGTCAGAGCCTCAAATCCCCCTCTATTAATAGGAAAACCTCTGACTTCAATCAAGATTTCCTTCAGTTCCTGGGGACCAGGAAAACATCATGACACCATCTTGGCCTTATGTACCCTGAGTCTTGGGGGCATCTTGGAAGTGCCAGGCTAGGCGTGTGTGGGGAAAGTACCTGTGCCTGCTCCAGCCAGAGGATGACTGTGAGCCTGGAGACAGGCCTGGTGAGAGCCCTTCCTCAAGGCTGGTGGCTGACTCCGAAGTGGGCAGCTGTTACAGCACTGGCCAGCAGAGGGAGCTATAACCTGAGGCTTGGCTGCGGTAGGGCCGGTTTCAGCAGAATGAAGGGGAGAAACTGGGCCGGGGGTTGGGGTCCGTGGTGGTGGCCAGGAAAAGCTTTTGAGGGACGCTAAGAACAATTCCACGGTGAGCTGAACCAAGTCTTTTCATGGTGGGGATGTGAGTGGGGAGGAGCGTGGGCCTGCAGGCACTGCCGGACAGTGCCCGACACCCCGACCCCTGGCCCTTATGCCTGCAGGTGTGCTTGTTCAACCCTGGCCTTGGCTCAGGGTGCTGGTAATCTCACTCACTGCCTTTGTCTTCAGCTTCTACAGGTTTTCCAGGCCAGAGGTCAGGAAGAAATGGATAGTGGGTATGGTCTATGCAGAACAGGCTCCCCCAACCCAGATAGGTTTCCAGAAACCTCAGCTGAGCCAGGAGCTGGGACACAGAGCAGCCCCTTTGCCAGACCCCACTGGCAACTCCTCTGGGGTTCAGAAGGTGGGGCAGAAGGCCTGTCCTGGGAAGGGCAAGAGGGGCCATGCTAATGCCACCTGGGGCTCCCTGAGCCTACTCATGAGTGGGAGCGAAGTGAAGGTAAAGCTGGCACGGCCTGGAAACAACTAGGGCCTTTTGGATACAATACGCTTGACGAAAATGATAAAAATAATGATGAGGACCATTTACTGAACACCTGCTCTCTGCTCGGCAATGGGCCATGTAATTTACATGTATATTGCTAATCCTCACTAGTCACCAAACTAGGTAAAATTAGCTCCATTTTACAAATGAGGAGCTATGTCTTAGAGATAAAATAATAAGCCCTAGATTGTCTGGTCTACCTCCAGAGGGCAAGGCCCAGTGGGCAAGGCTGCAGCTGGATCCTCTGGCACTGATGTGGGCCAGCAGCACGGTGACCTGGAAGAAACCCCACACTGATGCTCCCCAGGTCAGCTGCCACCACCACTCCTGCTTGTCTTTCCATGGAACTCCGTATTGGGGAGGGAGTTTGGGAAAGCAAAGGACCCAGGGCCAGGAGACCTGGGTGCCAGTCAGGATGAGACCCTTGGTAAGTCACCTCTCTGGGTCTCAACTTTCTGATCTGTAAAGTGGGAGAACACTGTTATTCACCTGGCCCAGGTTCCAGGTAGCTGGGATACAATGAGAGAAATTATCTGAAGCCACTCTGAAGTCTGTAGAGTTTCTACTTATGGAGGCCTTCACATGGGCCAGGCGCTGCTGGCATGTCACAGACATTACCTTATTCTTATCTAGCCCTTGTGAGGTTGGGGAGATGATCTACATTTTGCAGATGAAGTTGAGGGATGGAGAAGTAATTGCTCAAGGTCACACAGGAGCAAAAGCAAGATTGGACCCAGGTCCTCTGATGCCACAGCCATTGCTCTTGCCCCTTCTCTAGACAGTGCTTATAGTCCCTGGAGCAGGAGGGGTGGGACAAGACTGAGCTCCTGCTAGAACCTGCTGGGCTGTAGCAGGAGTGCCAGGTGAGGTGGGCATGCAGGGCACTCACTCGCTGTATCTGGCCCTGGTGATGTCCCCCCCACTGACTCCTCTCCTCTTGACCCTTGACTAGAGGAATCCATGAGAGCAACACTCACTTCTTGGGTGGCGACTAGGAGAGTGGTGAACCAGAGCAAAGGGCATGGCTCATGCTCAGAGCAGAGAGCTGAGTGTATATGAGGAGCACATATCCACAGGCATGCACACGCACACAGAGGAATGAGTGCATGTCATGCACACACATACACTCATGCACGAGCACACTGAAACACATATATATGCATACCCCCCCCCCACCAGGATACATGCGGACACACCCGTGGCCCCACACATACCGCAGCAGGCTGCACACACACTTGCATGTGCACACACAGAGGGTGCATGCACATACCTGAGCCCACACTCATACTCCTCCCAGGTCTCTGTTTCTTACAAGTTCAAGCTGGTCCCCAGGCCCCAGGCATTTTCCTTCATGTTTCTAGGGAAGAGAGTGACCATGTGACTCACCCTTAGCTGCAAAGGGAAGGGGAGAGAAGAGGAAAGGAGAGGGCAGGGCAAGGTGCAGATGTGCAAAGGGTCAGTGATTTGAAATCTCGGCCAATGGAAGAGGGGCTCAGAGCTATTCTAGATAGACCCCTCTCCTAATCCCGTACTCAACTCACCTGCAGGCAGGCCACCCCGATGCCCACTGCCCCCATGAGCAGCAGGTGGTTGGCCAGGAACTGCTCCAGCTTAGTGATGCAGCCTCCCTGTAAGGCAACAGCAGGTCACATGCACCCTGACCCAGATGTGGGTGAGGGTGGGGAGAGAAGGGCTGGCTGTGGTGCTGCATCCAACTGGCTGAGGGAAGGCCAGAGATCAAAGGGCCTGGTATAGCCTTTCAATTGCCAACAGGCTTCTCGGGTGACCTGGGGGGCATGCCATAATGTCTCAGAATCTCCTAGTAGCAGCTGCTTGTCCCCAGGGTTTTGTGGGGACCTATGAAGTTCCTGCACTGTTGTCTCCTGGCCAATGAATAAGTGGACTCCACTTTCCCCCGCCTGTCTGCCTGAGACTGCCTTTTGGGGTCCCCTGGATGGCCGGCTGGGCCCACTGTATGCCCCAGCTGGAGCTAGGGTGCTCACCTCCACTTTGTAGATGTTGGAGGGGTGGGCCCTTAGGCCACAGCGTGCCACCACTGTTTTGCAGCAGCTGTCGGGCACTCGGCGGCCCTCAGCCTCCCGAGACAGGATGTAGGCGCTGTGCTGCCAGTCTGCGGAGCTGTTGCTTCCACAGCACTTGAACTGAAGAGAGAGTCAGAGACTGGAGGTGAGGAGCCTGCACAGGGCTCCTCCATCCCCTCGGTTTCAGGGCGTGGGATGCATTATTCAAATAGTAAGCCAACTTCTTGTTCTCCTTCAGATCCATCTCCTTAGGATTCTTCTCTGGTCTCTTTGGGGCCTTCATTTCAGGCAGAATTTGCCTGCAGGTTCCCCGTTTGCTACCTTAAACAATCACCCAAGAACTTTAAGGAGATGATGTTGGTGCCCTGGGGGCAGAGAGGGTCTGTGAGGAAATGCGTGGATGATAGATGCAGGTGGGTCCGGAGGGTGTGCGACTCACTGGGTGGCAGAGCTCACGGCAGGGCCAAAACCACAAGGGGTGGTTTCCTGGGCATCTTGGGAAGCAAGATCCAGGGACAGGGAGCCAGCCTTGCCAGAGGTTCCCAGGCCCCCGCTCAGGCCTTGAAGCTTCAGAGCCCCCAGACCTGCAGGGACAAGGAAGGTATCCCAGGGGCCACCGAGCTACCAGTGCAGCAGTGACCTTCTGCACCTCACCAGAGCAGCGAAGCACCAGCCCAGGTCTAAGGTCATTCAAAATCAGTAAATTGGTTATTTCTTGTCCTTCTGAGCTGGGGGACTGAGACTCAGAGTCCCTACATAGGCCACAGAACATGGTTGTTTTGAGGCCATCTCTGGTGTGTGGGGCGCAGGTGGGGTGGGAGGTACAGTTAGTCCAGTTAATAAGTGTTTCTTAGGCACCTACTATGTGACACGAATGAAGCTAGGCACTGGGCTGAACATGAGGCATATGGCTCCTGCCCTTCTGAAGCCTGTCATTTCCTATCATCTAGCAGGAGAGACAATGGGAGCATGTGTGTGGCACAGAGAAGGAAGGCGCTAATGGCTCCACTCACGGGCAAGAACGAGGAGGCACCCTGAGGAGTCAGGCAGAACAGAACAGCACACAGAGCCGGACACAGCAGGGGATGTGCTAGGAGTCATGTGGGATTGTGTGTCTGTGTATCTGTGTGTCACCTGGACAGGTATTTTAATCAGGTTGTTGTGAGGAGTGGAAGAGGCTGTTCACAGAATGCACTTAGAGAGAGTCCTGCACAGGTTCAGCAGTCAGTGAGAGACACCTACTATCTACTGTTACCATAATTGAGTGGATTCTGGCACATGGGTGTCATTCATATATGTGGGGTGAGGCTGGGGCCCAGATGCAGGCCCTGGCTTCAAGCCACTGCCTTCTTGGGGCTCAGTTTCCTCATACTTAAGATTCAGGCCTGGGCTCATGGTCCCTCCATATATTTTTGGGTTCTAACTGCTCTTGGCAAGTGAGAGGTCCCATGTCCACATACTGTGGCGCCCACAGAGGCCGCTGGCAGTGCACAGTGCTCACTCCAGCTGTGCCCTTCCTCATGCTGTTCCCCATTCCCAGCCTGCCCCTGCCATCCTCTGCACGTGGGCAACTCAGGCCCTCCTTGGCCCCTTTAGTTGGCCTCCCCAATCCCTGTTCTCCACTCTGAGGTACACCCCAGCCTACCATTGAGGGCAGGGATTTGGGCAGTTACTCAGATGAGAGGCCCAAAAAGTATGGACTGAGCTTTGGCAGGGCCGACCAGCTGGGTGTGCGGGAGCTAAGCACATGGGTGTGGGTGCAGCTGTGTGTGCATGGGTGACCTTGGCCACTACTTCTGAGGACAAGAGATCCCTTATGTGGAGCTGACCGGGAGCTGAGCCAGTCTCCAGGAGATGGTAAAGGTGCCTCCCCAGCTGAACTAAGGTGCCCCTAGAGTTCACCCTCTACTCGCTCTCCTTGCCTGCTGTTCCCACAAAAATAACAAGGGTTCAGGCCAGGTCTGTAGACACAGGATGGAGCAGCGACCACAGGGTGGGGGTGGGGTGGGGTGGGGTGGCAGGAAGAAGGAGTATCAGAGTGGGCAGGCGGTACTGCCTCAAATTTGCAGAAACAGAATCACCAGGATCCTGGAGTCAAGCTGTCCAACAGAACTTCAGTGACACAAATGCCATCTTTCATGCTGTCCAACTGGGTGGCCACTGGCTGCATGTGGGTATGGGGAACTTGAAATGATGCTAGTGTGACTGAGGAACTGAATTTTATATTAAATTTAAATAGCTACGTGTGGCTGGTGGCTACCATTTGAGACTGCCCCGGTCTGAGGTCCATTTACCCCTTCCCTCCCTCCAGCAGGATTGAGGGCTGCACTGGAGGGGTCTGCTGAGTCTCTTCTGGAAAGGAGAGACCACCTTGCTGTCCCTGTGTTCTGCCTGATGGTGCACAACTGGGAAGTTCTGGCAGTGGCTTAATCCAGTCTCCCTCCCCGCCCAGCCCATGAGTGGAGGGCAAGCAAATGAAGCTTCATCTGTATTTGCAGCCACTCCCCAATGCTACCATCACTGCCTCAGCTCCACCTCAGATCATTAAGCATTAGAGTTTCATAAGAGCACCCGTCCCTGATGCCAGAAAGGTTGGGGATCGCTGGGCCTTAACTGAAATACCGCTGCCTATTACTTCACTCAGGGCTGCGGTTGTTAGCCTGCCCTACTGCCCGCTGACAATGGAAGGAGCCAGGAGATGGAGTTCTCCTGGGACAGCCAGCTTCCTGTCCACATGGCACCCAGAAGGGAAGACAGCAGGGTGAGGTATGGAGGAAACAGTTGGGGGAGCCATGGTGAAGGCCAGGACAGAGGAGGAGGAAGGAAAGAACAGGATGCAGTAAGCACTTTTCATGGTGGGTGGGGCTTCTACACATGCACACATATTTAATGCTCATACACCCTATGAGCAACTGAAGTTGAAAGAAGGGAAGTAACTTGCCCAGAGCTACACAGACAGGAAGGGACAGAGTCAGGATTTCAACCCATGTCTGCATGGCCGTCAAGCCCACGGAGAGGGGCTTACATCCTGCTGTAGCCGGTCCACTGAGGTGGTGATCTCCGAGGCTCCGGGCTGCCCATAGTTCTCAGACAAAGTCTGGGTCAAATGCTGCTTCAGTTCATCGCTCAGCTGAAAGGGGGAGAGGGAAGGTGGTATCTGCAGAGGCCCCCAAGCCCCCTGGTTCCCAGGCCTGCTCCTAAACCATGCCAGCTAACTCTAGAACACCATGTAATTTGAACGGTGCAATGTGGTAGTTTCCAAAACAGTTGGAGATTGCACCCACAGAAGACAGAGTTCATGGAGATGGTGTTGTAAAAGCTGGGGTCTTGACATAGGGGCAGAGGTGCGGTGGGCAGAGCTGAGAGACAGGGGAGGAGGCAGCTCCTAGGCAGAAGGGAGCTTTTAAATATCTGTTGATTTACATTTTGATTATGAGATGATATTAAAAATATTTACAAGCATTATCCTGTGGGTACCTATTGGTCCTATGGATGCTGGCTTGAAAAAACCAGACTACCCTGCCCAGCTGAATATCAGCCTGGTCATGACATTGAACCCCTGATTCACAGGGCAGTTGGTGGGAGGGGACCTGAATGGTACCTTCATCCTTGTCCGGTGCAAGCAGGCAAGGCCTGGTGCTGTCTTCATAGTCTGGCACGTAGCCCTGGACTAAGCCTTTCCCCTTGGATGTCTGACAGACAGATTCATGCTTTACCTCTCTTTGGAAGCGGAGAGGGCCACCCTTCCTGGCTCCCAACAGATGAAGGAGAGAATTACTGGAGCCAAGACAAGAAGCAGGCCCCAGACGTGCTAAGGAACATTAGGTCCTGGAAGATAGGACCGCCCTGTGTGTTGCTGCCTCAGCTTTCCCAACACTCTGCACCCCTCCCCCATGCTGTTGCCTCCTAGGGGCACTGATGGGGAACACAGAAGGAGGAACTTCCACTCACCCTCTGGTAGTACACGTGGGCCAGGACCCCTGCCACCAGCTCAACAAGGAAGATCACCAGCAACAGGCAGAAATACTACGATAAAGGAGAGAAGACAGTCACCACCGGAATTGGGCCTGGGGAGGCAGATGGCACTTCAGGACCTCTATGACAAATGTTTTCCTAAACCAGTAAGAGGGGTAGTGCTGCCTGGGACCCCCACCATCCATACCATCTTTCTCCTCTTTCCAGTAGTTCTGGGCATACGTGCCTCTGCTGCTTGCTGGCATGGAGTTCCCCACTCACCCCTCTACTCACTGGTCTGCTGTCAGCTTATTAATCCATCTATCCATCCGTCCGTCCGTCCATCCGTCCATCCATCCATCCATCCATCCATCCATCCATCCATCCATCCATCCAGTATTTATTAAATACTTACTATATATGCCAAGTATCATAAGACAGTTATCACTCTCAAAATTATTGGTGGTAGGGGGACAGATAGTAAGTAAATGATTTTAATAGCGTGTTATAAATGCTACTATAGGCAAACCCTAGAAACTATGGGAGGCCCCTGGGGGAGGGGAGGGCATTCGGAGAAGGCTTCCTGAGTGGCGTCTCTAAGGATGAGTAGGCGTTTGCCAGGTGAGGAGGGAAGCACATGCCAGAGAGAGCGAAGTCTGGAGAGAGTGTGACGAGAACGGGTGTTTAAGCTTCAGGAGTGGAGAACAGATGTGGCTAGAGTGTAGGGGATAGATGGGCAGCAGCCAAAGCTCCGGGAAAGCCTAGACAGAGACCTGAGAAGGGCATTGTCAGGAGTTCTAAGTTCCCCTCACCGCTGACTGGCCTCCTCCAGGCTCGGGGCTGCTCAACACACACACTGCAGGGTCTTGGGAATGTGTCTGACCCTCAGCTCCTGTCAGACATGGCTGCCCTTACTGCTGGCTCCAAATCGATCCCCATATCCCCTGCCTTAGTACTCTGAGGCCTGCTGTCATCCTGCCACAGGACCCTCTGTGTATGGCTGCCAGTCACTGTCCAGGCTTCCTGGGGACACTCTGTGTGCCCTTTATGGTGTGGGAGGAAGGGATGATGGGGCACCGTAACTGAACGGGAGAATGAAGGCCACTGCCAGATAGGAGGGCAGCATCTTCCCACCTTCCTTCTGTGGTGGGGGGGCGGGAGAGGCTTCTCTCTCTATCACTGCTGTCAGGTGCAAGTCACGCACGGATGGTGGCCGTGAGACGTGACGGTGTCATGCTGCTCTCTGCGAAGTCCTTGCCACAGTTGCTATTGAAGCCTGGCTGGGGAGGCGGGATGATGGGAAGAGCAACTGAACCACATCCGTGATTTAATGGCAGGTTAAATTAGTACATGCCAGCCCCTCAGAAAGGTTCCCAGGTACCAAATGAGCTCTCCAACCTGAATGAAAAGGCAGGATGGGGGAGAGCACCCCTCCCGCCAGGAGCTCCAGCTGTAAAGATGCCCTAGGGTAGAAGCCAGGGCCAGGCTGGGGCTTCCTGGGGAGGGGGACAGAGTTGGAGTGCCAGGGAGTGGACCTGCTGAGCTCTCGAGGGGCATGGGTGCTGGCTCCAGGCAGAAGCTTCAGCGGAGGGAAGGCTGCAGGTGTGTGACTCACTTGGGTGGGGGAGGCCCTGAATCATAGCTCCTTTGTGACAGTCCCTGAGAGGCAGGTCATGTGTACTGGTATTCTGTACTGAGGATCCTGGCAGCCCTGCCTCTGAGCTGGCAGACTGGAGCCTCCACAACAGGGCCAGGCTGGTGGGGTTTTTGCCATATGAGGCCATGAACTCTAATAAAGGGCTCACCTCTGCTGCTCTACCTTTCAGTTTCCCAAGCCTTCCCTGACTCCCTCAGTCCAGCCAAATCATCTCAGGAGTCCTAGGGCACAAGCTGGCCACGAAGATCTGTGAAGTGTTCCTTCTGTTTCCGCACACAGTTCCTTATATAGAGGTCAAGCCTTTCAGCCTCCATGCCTTTGCGCTTGCTGTCTGCTACCTAGACTTCTAGTGTCTCAATATCCGGCTGAGCTATGGCCTACATGTGCCATCTCAGGCTGGCTGTGGCTGCCCTGCCCACCCCCACCATCCTCAGCCCCAATGCCTCCAGTGCTTCATCTGCCTCCATGTCCCCCCACAAGGACTTTCTGTTTTTCTCCTTCTCTCCTTGACTAGATTCAAATCTGTCTGTGTCCTTCACTCCCTGCCATGCTGTTCCTCACATGACAGTTCCCGGTAGGCCTCAGCTGGATGAGTGACATAACTTTAGCCACTGCTCTGTAGAGGCTGCTACTACTTCAGGTGTTACCCTTTGGTCTTCCCAGAATGACCGTGAGCTTCTGGGGAACAGGGGCCATATCTTAGTTTCTCCTGGCTGCTACTGTGTCTGGTGTGGCGCTGGGTCTAGCTGCGTACTCAGTGAACATCCCTGCTTTTCGATGTATGAATGCATACCTTACAGAGCATGCTTGTGACAATGCAGACTGGTCAGAGCATGCCCACCCATGCTTAGGGGCAGGAGCCTAATCTTTTCTTGATCTGAGGGTACCACAGAATTGTTACTTTAACTTATACCAGTGGTTCTCAACTTGGCATGATTTTGCAATGTCTAGAGACAGTTTTTTTTTTTTTTTTGTTATCACAACTGGGAGGAGTGTTAGGCACCTAGTGGGTATAGAGGCCAGAGATGCTGTTCATCCTACAGTGTGTGGAATTATCAGGGCCCAAGGCTGATGCTGGGACTTTATTTGCATATGTGTCCCTGTGCACTGTGAGAGGCACGACAAAGATGTGAGGAGGGTTATCTAGTTCCTGAGAAGCCTGAACTGAACACACAAGCACGTGAGGGGTTTTACTCTGTACCTGCCTGGTAGGGCACCTTTGCGCAGGAAGGTGTACGCCCTGACTCAAGGAAGGATCAGTGAAGCAGAGGGAATGCCACCAGTCCAGTTACACCCGAAGAGCTCTGGGTGCTTCCTGGGAACAATGTGTTTTCTGAAGCAGCTATAAGTCCCTCCAGCTGTCCCTAATAAGCTGGGCAGTGAGGGCTGAGCTGCCATAGGGTTGTATCGTGGTTGACTAGGAAGCATGAAGAAGGTTCTGGAGTTAGCTTCTGCCTTCTTTAATTTTGGTTTGGTGTTGATTTTGAATTATTAAACGAAAGTCAGTAATAAGTTCTCAGATACCTTGTGTGTGATTTCAAGGAGTCATACTTCAATGTCAGTATTAACTGGGCCCCACACCATCCTGCTTCTCCCAGCTAACCAGTCCAGGGAAGGGCCCATACTCCAACAAGAGAACTCACTGTTCTCTTGAGGGGCTGCCAGAATCCATCTCCCTGGCCTATGGTTTAGGAGGTGATAATCCAGCTCAGGTGCACTGGCCTTGTTTCACAAAACTGAGCCTGAGAAGCAGAGGAAATGCAGTTTTTCTACAGTGGGAGCAGTGAAAAGGCATCCTTTCCACACACAGAAATAATAACAACAATAATAAATCCTTCCTCAGCGGAGTCAGCGCATTATTCACCCAAGTGGCCCCCAGGCACACAGTGGGTGCTCTGTGATAGTAACACCAGCATGGTCCAGCTCTCCCCAGGTGCCAGCCCCTCCGTGAGTCCTTCCCTTGACGGCTCCCAGCCACCCTCAGAGATGAGCACAGCATCACTCATCACAGTGCCATGTGAGCACAGCATCAGCCTCACTGTCTCCACGAGCACACGTGCATGTGAGTGGAAAAAGCTTGTCCGAAGTCACTTGGCAAGAACATGGCTAAGTCTGGAACTGAACCCAGTGGTTCTGGGGTGTAGAACCTCGTGCAATTACCTGCTGTATGTTGTCCTCTTAAGAGCTGATGGGTGAGGATGAGCTTGCTGAGTTTGTTAGGGTAGATTCAGCAGGTTTGGGAGGATATAGAGTATCAGGAGAGGACTAAGGGGGTGGTGATGGAAAAACAAATGGGAAATCTAGGGAGCCCTTGGCTAACCCGGACACAGGAGAATCTCTCACTGGCCCTCCACTTAGTCCCCATTCTTCAGTGCTAGCAGAGCAGGCCAGGCATGTTCCAGTTGGCCTCTCCTGGCCAGGCTGCCCTCCTCAACCAGGGGCCCTGCCAGCAATGGTGTAGCCATGGCTTCTGCCTGCTCTGCACTCTTCCCGCCTCTGCTCCCTATGGGGGTCCCAGCTGTGGGCTCTAATGTCCATGTCTTCCCCCTCTGCCCTTTGCTTTACTCAGCCCAGTGTGACTTATCTCAGAGTCTAGTAACTGTCTGCATAAGCTAGGCAACACTCCCTGTTTGTGTGTACAGTGCCCTGAACCCAAGTCAGGCCTTGGCTTCCACGCCTCTGCTCTCCCCCTGCTGCCTGCCTGCGATTCGCTGCTCTGACCATGTCTGCATTCCCCAGCTGTTAGCCATTAAGCCACAGCTCCAGCAAGACACACAAAGCCCTCTCTGAGCCAGAAGTTCCTGACTGTGATCTCACTGCTGACTCCTTCTGAACTCCGATCTGCGTGGGTCTCACACTGGTTCTGCTCTGGTACTATGTCTAACCTTGTTTGCCCTTCTGCTCCGACCTGTATCTTGTCCTGTCTTCATGGGCCCTGTGCATGGGTGTGAACCAAACCCACCCCACCCCAACTCCTCATGACCTCCAGCCCCACTTGGGTTTTTGTGCCTGGCCTGCCCCTGCACTCAGGGCTGTCCCACGTCTTCCCAGAAGTGACCACCTGAGTCTTGGTCTGACAGAAAATTTCTAAAGAAAGTTCTTATAGTTTCTGTCCCCAGGCCCTCCATAAAAATGATGCCATTTCAAAATATGCCAAACTGGACACAAAACATAGAAGGAACCAGTCTGGTAAGCACAGAATGGGACCCAAACAGTCATCTTCTCCCTTGTACCATCTACTAAAGTTTCTTCCTTTAATTCTTTAATGGAACAGTTTGACCTAGAAACAAAGTTGCATATTTTCTAAAACTATAGATCCAGAATAAAGCTGGAACAGCACAGTACTTTCTGAATCAAACCAATACTTTCCTTAATGAGACGCTCTGCAGGAAATCTACAGAAATGTTTTTCATCGTGACATTATGGTGATTAATTAGAAAGAGAGTCTTCAGATGGACTTACACTGCTTGGGGCAAGCTGAGTCCTAGGTGTGGTTTCTGGGGCAGAGTCACTGGTGCTAAGAGATGGGGCGGCTCAATACCAGTTCACACCATCCTTGAGGTAAATTTAAGAACTTTATACAATTGGACTTGGAATTTCTGCATTGGACTGATTCTACCACAAAGAAGGGAGCTGCACTGGAACTTTCCTCCTCTCTCCTCTACCCGTCTGCACTATGAGAGATGGAAACCAAGCCACAGTCAGAAAATCGAGGCTGGGTGTCCAGGCAGGTGGGGCTGGGAGTAGAGGCACTACCATAGTCTCAGGGCAGCGTGGCAACAGTAAGAGAGGAGAATCATTGTGCTGCCAAGGTCAGGTCTCAGGGAGGAGAGCCCAGCCGGTGGCCCCTGCTTGGCTCTGTGTGAGAGGATTACAGTGGTGGGCGGGAGAGTGCCAGGGAGCTCAGAACAACCAAGGCCAAACAGGGAAAGATGAAGCCAGCTGTTTACGTGGCAGTGACCTCAGGGTGCATTATTCTCTGGCAATTAATCACTGGCTGGAGGCAGTCAGAGCTCAGAGGTGCAGCTGCCTGGACTGTTTGTGCAGAAAAGAAAGGATGTGGATTTGGGAGCCTTAAACCATTCCTGCAACAAGATGTCACTGCTGGAAGGATGAAGGTGACCTCTACCCTTCCTGGCCCCAGCACAGGGCTCACAGCCGGGGCCATCCAGCCACAGCGATGCTGGATGCTACTGCTCTACAGTAGGACTCTAGGGTGTGCTCTGGCTGATGGCTGATGGCTGGTGCTAATACCCAGTTCCAGCCCAAGGGGCTGGGAGAAGAGAAGAGGACCAGGGCTGGGGTGAGGAAAGCTGGTCAACCAAGTGAAGGGAAGTTGGAAGAGGGCAGGGGAGGAGCAAACTGGGCTGAGGGGTGGCAGGAGATATTCAAGAGATGTATCAAGAGAACACAGCTGAGGCCATCCAAAGTCCAAACCAAAGGGTTATGAGTCCAAAGATCACACTGTGGGGGCGGTAGGAGGAGAACAGAGTTTCAGAACCATAAGCCAAAGACAGATGTCCACTGGATTGCAAGCTGGGACTGCTTAAAGTCCAGCATGGACAGTTGAGAGAGCAGGCCTCAGAGTGGACAACAGGGCCTGGCCAGCTAGCTGAGGGATGACCACCAGACTCCCCTGGGGGACAAAGCCCAGAGAACTCAGAGGATGCAGCTGCCCAGTAGTTAGAGTGTGGGGGAAACGACTGAGTGCTGCTTCCTACTGGCCCCCTGGAAGGGCCTACACGTTCCTGCTGGCTGTCTTCCCACAGGCCGTGGAGAGATGCGGTGCAGCCTGCAGGCACTTGTGCACACTCCTGGAACAGAAGGGATTGTGCATGCACTGGAGAGAACAAAGGCTGGTGACAGGGACCCCAGGATGGGACTGGTGACAGTAATTCTAGGACAGGGTTGACTACAGGGGAAAAGGGAAGGCCTGTAGTCAACCCTGTAACCTCCTGCCATGCCTGGAGGTTAGGAAAAGTCCTGTGGCTCAGAGAGGTCAAAGCTCTCACCAAACCCAGACAGGAACTGAATCCCCAACACGGTCCTTTGTCTTTTCATACAGGTTTCTTGTCTTTCTCTCCAGCCTCCAGACCAAGAACCAGCTCTTAGTTCCTTTGGTGTCTCCTCCCCTTCTCACCCTGTCTTGTGCCCAGCAGAGCAGGAAATTCTGGGAATGTGCTGGCAATGCTTGTTGAAGTCGGTGAATTAGGCAGCCTCGTCAATGTAACATGGAGCATGAGTTGCAGAAAATTGGAGGAGGTGGTGGAAATTAACTGGCTGTAAAATCTGCATGTAGAAAATTTGCTGCTACAAGTAGGCAGTGATCAGGTATATACTCCGCAGCTTAGAAAGACGGATCTTGAACCCAGAATGGTGTTGGTCAGAGAAAAGGGTGATGTCACCCAAGCAGCCTAGGCTTTGGTTACAAGCTGGGAATCTGGGCCCATCCTCTGCGAAGATGCTGTGTGACCCGGAGTGAATCACTCACCCTCTCTGCATCTTCTGCATAAAATGTAAGGTTAAGATATGAAGAATGTCTTGGTGCTGCTGCTCATTGGTCTGCACGGTATCAGTACAGAGTCTCTTCTCTCCTTGCCTCCTGCTTCCCTGTAGGAATGTCTAGAGGAACATCCAGGCTTCTCTCCATTTCCTTACTCACTGCTCCTCTTACCTGTTTGGTGGGAGGGCCTCCTTCCTTCCTTCCCTCCCTTAGTACTGCCTGTCCTCAGGATGCCATATTCTCTGCTCTCTACTGAAGAGTTTAGTGAAGCAGTTCTTAGTGAGGTACGCAGGCTTGTCCTTATCTGAACCAGAGCTGAAGAGCTGCTAAGGCTTCTGGCTGCAGAGGTAAAGCCACACACTCCAATCAGCTACATTAGTAATAAAGATGACCTTTGACTGCCATCTCTCTGTTTTCTGGGTCTTATTTTTCAACTGATTCTAAGGTCCCCGAAAACCTCAGTGTGATACACAGTGAGATGGAGCAGGGCACTGAGCGTCATGGAGGCACAGCTTCCCAAAGCTGGTACTGGGACCTGGCATTAGAGGAATATTTCCAAACGGCTGTCCAGCCACCACTCTTGTCCTGGTCCCACTAGGGCTAGGAAACCTGTAGCTCCAAGGGCTGTTGCCGCTGCCACCAGATAAGAATGAGGTGTGGATCCAATAGGAAAGAAGGTAGGCCCTGCCCTCTCCTCCAGCCATGGCTCTTGGAAGGGAACACAGCCAGCCCCAGCTTCCTGTTGAGGAGCACTAAGCAGAGTGGGCAAACGCAGTGATTCGCTAAGTGACCGACTACATAGGCCCTTGCCTCCTGTCAGTCCCATGAGAGTAGAGCAGTAATACCGACCGCTCTCAACAATCTTGACGGTACCTAAGTGGGGCCTCCGGAGGAGATTTTCCACCCAGATCAACTTCTTCAACTGCCAGCCCACTTCCAGGCCATCCTTGCTGGGTGTGTGCTTGTACAGTGAGGTTCACTTTGACATCAACAGGAGTGACAAATATCACTGAGAAAGAAAAACATCTGCGTGTACATATGGGCTTCCCAGTAATTGTTTGAAGGACTATCTGCTGTTCAGATCATCTATTCTGAGGCTCCCTCTCCCAAGAGGCTCAGTTATCAGGGTACCGATCATTGTGGCTCATTAGGTGACAGGGACTGTAGCACATCCCTTTCCAGTTATATGGTTAAACCCAGAATCTGCCAAAGAAAGGAAGCAGGAAGCTCAATGATGGAAAGGCAATGTGTAATCCCCAAATAAACTCTTGGATTGAGGATACAAACAGATGCTGCTTATCCACCAACCCCTGCCTTCCTGTAAAAAAAAAAACAACACTCTCTCTCTCTCTCTCTCTCTCTCTCTCTCTCTCTCTCTCTCTCTCTGTCTCTCTCTCTCTGTCTCTCTCTCTCTCTCTGTCTCTCTCTCTCTCACCTTTCTGGATCCACCCTCCTCTGACACTTGCTCAGGGCCCTAAATGAGGGTGAGGGAGACAGAGAACCTCCCTATGGGTGGTCAACCACCCACACAGAACTCAGATGAACTTTTCTTCATCTAGACCCAAACACTTTGGCACACTAACAGACTGATTTTTGTTGTACTGCCAGCATCCAGAAGCTTGATCTACACTTTTGAGTGAATCGAGTGGCAGGTAGCCAGGTTGCCGACTCCCAATTCTCACCCCAGTGCTTCATTTTTCAGCTGAAATGCAAACCATGGGTCCTAAGTCATGAGAAAGGCGAGTGCACCCAGAACAAGGGGCACGAGGCCAGCCGGGGGCAGCAGAAAAGGCCCTGGACCAAGCCTTAGGTGTTGACTGGGCTCTGCCACCTCCTGGCTATGTGACTAGTCAAGTCTCTCTCTCTCTCTATGGCTAGGGAGAGGGGTGGAGAGTTCATTTCAAGCCACCTGGCAGTCCTTCCTGCACAGCCCTGAACTAAGTGAGGCCAATGAGGAGGAGGCTGATAGGGAAGATTTGCCAGGGTCTTAGAGGAAGAGGGGCTGCATTCCATTGGGCAGCTGTGTGGTTGTCCTGGCACAGGAACAGAGCTGATGTCAGCCCCAGGCCTTGCCTGAATGACCTCAACAGGACCCGGCTAGGAGGGACCGAGCACAGGCTGACTATGTGGTTTCTTATGCAGCCATCTCAAGTCTGGCTCTTAGGGACATCCGTCTCCTGCTTCCGGAAGAGCCAGGAAATAGTCATCTTGTCTGTTTCCCTGGCTCCACTGCACCAAACCATGCAGGATGAGGACAGGCCCTCTTGTCCTGATGGAGAGGAGTTGGGGCTTCTCAAAGCACTGGATGCAGGACCTATTCCTTTGGAGCATGTGGGCAGTTGACCCAAAGATCAAAGTGCCCCCGAAGAGATGAGGCTATTACTACCCTGGCTGGGTGGCTTCTGGAGCACTGACAAAGTAATGTGAGGGTGAGAAATGAGCCCTGGGAAGGACAGAGTCAAATCCCCTTGGCACCGGGACCCAGCTCCCTCCATCCTTCCTCCAGCACCAACTTCATCAGAGGAGATGGCCCAGCCCAAGCTGTGGGGACCCTGGGAGTAATGGCTCTAAGAATAACTCCATTTACTTAGGTTCCTTCTCAAAGGAACTTGGTCACAGTGATGTGACCAGATGGAGGTATCAATGTTAATTATAGCCATACCATTGGCTATAATTGTGGTGACTCTTTTCCCAAGACCTAAAGTACTTCCTCATTACCCTCACACCTCACCTCCATATGAGGACAGGGATACCAAGGTGGCCAGGAGCAGCTGAATGACTTCCCTAAGGCCCCAGAGCACATTGGGCAAGCTACACCACAACCTGCTTTTGAGCCCTAGCCCTTAATTCTAGACCTCATTGCCCTGGTTAACCAAGTCTGGGTGTATTGATGAAAGTGTTGCTGTTTGGGGTCCCCTTATTTTCTGAAATTGGTTCTAGAACTTCTTACTTTTTAATCCATCCAACAAATAAAAAAGAGCTTCTGACAAAGACCCAGTTTAGCCTGAACCATCCATCATAATCTTCATCTGGCTTAAGATATGAAAGTTTCCAGAACTCATATTCAAAACTCTAAAAATATCCTTTTCTTTTGATCAGGGTGGCATCTGTCCTGGTCACTGGCCTTACTTAAGCTTAGATGGCCTGAATTATCTGGCTCTCTCACGCAGCCTTTGCTAAATAAGAAGAGCTGGTGTGAATAATTTAAACACATTCTCTTTCCCGCTTTGCAGATTTCCGACGCCGAGCTGATCATCGTTTTAGCACCAGACAAGATGTGCTATTCCTGTCCCTGACAAACATGTCCTTCTTGGGAAAGTGACTTTGAGGGGCTGTAGATGTGCTAAGAGGAAGGGCCCGGCCCGGGCAGGACAGACGCCGTGCCTGTGTCAGCTGGACTGCCTGCTAGTTCTCCGGAACTTTTGATGCCAGGCCTCTCTCTCCCCCTGGTCCAAGTTGGATGCACAACATCCAGATGCCTAGTCTTTCATCTTTTCCTCGCCTCTTGGGAGACCACTTTGTATAGAGGTTATGGAGCTAGACTCACTGCCTTTCTCCTCCGGAGTTTCCTCCGGCTTTTTGCTGATTAAAGATTCCAAAAGGAAGTTAAGACATGGATTGAAAAAAAAATGAGACTAGAAGGGAATCTCCAGGAAGCACAGAACACTTTTAAACTGCCTTAACCACACCCCTTGCCTCTGAATGAGAGCCTGGTTTTTAAAAGTCCTACTTGTGTAAGCATGAGAATGGTCTTACAGCCACCTTCTTGGTTTAAACAATGAAGTGCTCAATAATTCGGGGGCCGATGCGCCAGGATGTGGATTACTCAGGATCTGCTGCTTCACTGGTGTACTCTCCTTGGGCCAGTTCTGTCTTTGGTTCTTTCAGAGTGGGGCAGAGAAAAGCAAAGGAAGATTCTAGGCCTCAATGTTTGCTGTTTGTTAGCCCCCTGTCCCTACACTTCTGGAATGATGGCTGTATGAATGTGTGGTGCACATTTTCCTGACCTCACTTTTGAACTGGTGCCTTTCTGATGTGTTTGGTTAGTGATGTTGGGCCAAAGAATTCTTCAGTTCCGTGTGGGATGGAAGTGAATGCAGGCAGGGGGTAAAGTGGTACTGAGAAGGAAGGCATTTCACTTCTAGCAGCCCCTGTACCCCCAGCCCTGCCTCAAGGCTCAAGGGGATGAGAAGGCCAGGCTGAAGGCAAGTCTAAGGCCTTGGCCTTCTCGAAGTCTCCACTCTTCCCTGCACAGACCTGGGCACAGGGCTTGGTCCTCTGGGAAAGCCTCAGACCAAGTGCCTGCCAGACTGTGACTGGGGAGGCTGGAGGCACCTGTTCCCTTGATGGCTCAGCCTAGATGGTGGGACATGGCTTGCAAATGGGTCATGTAAGAAGGAACTGAGGAAGGGGAGGCTGTGATCGGTCGCTCAGAGAGCAGAGTGCTATCAGTTATAGGACCTCAGGCTTTCCTTCTGGTCTTTGAGACTAAGGGGAGGGCTCTTATTTGAGTCTGTTACCCCAAAAGCTAATAATACTGGGTATCCTCCATTAATACCTAGGGGACCTACAATTTTACTCACCCAATGTCCTTCAGCCTGGAAATCTTTGGATGGAGCACTGGACTCAATGACCCTCAAGTTCCCTTCTAAACTGGACATGCTTTGCCCGAGTGCGCTGTTATTTTTGTACTGTAAAGCAAGGAGCTTCTGGGGTTGCACTCCAACCCTCCTGGTCTCCTGCCCTGGGGTTCTGGTTGGGCCCAGCAAGGAGCCCTCTCTTGTACCCATCTGGATCTCAGAGAGCAACTACTTCACGCTGATGTCCACAGACATGGAGAACAGCATGTCCCTCTGCACACACTATCCCATTTGGCCTCCTATCCCTCTGCCTTCAGTCATGTTGGCTTCTCCAGGAGACCTGGATTCTTGGAGATGATTCTAACAGACTGGAATTCACAGTCCAGTTCCTGTACCTACACGTTCCACATCTCTCAGGCCAGCTTTCTCATCTGTACGGTGGGGTGAATGCCCTTGGGAGGCAGCATGGCATGGTGGGTCGGAGAGGCAGCATGGCATGGTGGGTCGGAGCACGGGTCTGGGGGCCAGACCGCATGCCACTCACTAGCAGCGTAACCCTGGGCAAATCGCTCAACCTCTCTAGGCCCCAGCTACCTCACTGTAAAATGCACATGGCGAGAGTGAACACCTCATAGGGCTGGGTGAGGGTCATATGAATTAACATGCACGAGTGTTTAAAACAGAGTTTGGCAAAGAGAGTTCAAGATTATTGTGCCTTTGCAGGGCTGTTGTTATAAGGATAGAGGGAGAGGCTCTCAATGAGTGGTGCCCGTTTGTGATATAATTTTGCCCCGGATGGAAAGCAGTGGGCTGCTTCCTCGTGCTGCAGGGGCCACTGGTCTTAGGGGCTCCTTTAGAACCAGGAGAGATGGCTCTGCGTGAGAAGGAAGGTTCCCGTGTGAGGACCTCTGCCTTCCTTCTTGGGCTGTAGAGGTGAGTCCTGTCCTCCTGCAACAAGGTTACATGGTGAGATGACTGGCAGGCAGAGCTGAGCAGTCTGCTTCTGTGGGCCACAGGGCTCATCCTGAAACCCAAGGCCCAGCTGAAGACCCCACTTCTGAAAGGACCAGGGCTGAGCGGGGCAAAGGTGGAGTCCCTGATAATGCAGGGAAAGGGTTCTGTCTCTGGGCCCAGGAGCACCAGTCGCTGTGAGCCTCAGTCCCTATAAGGCCTCGAACCTTTCCTCAGCTATGCCACATGCTCAGTTACTCGGTTACACTCTGTGTCTTCATCCAGCTGACACTGATCAGGTCGAGGATTCTAACAGGCTTGCAAGGACTCGTGCTAGGGCACGTGAGGAATGGCTGGTGGGGACGAGGCTGGCTCAGGGCACACCTGTCCCATTGCTGGAAACGCAGCTCACATCAAAAACCATGCTCTGGTGGGTGGTGCCCTATGGGACTTTGCCCTGCCAGTGTGCCATCATCCACATGGCTGTATCCCTCCGAGCAAAATTTAAGGAACTTTTCTAGGCAGGGGAGAGCCATCCTGCTGAGCCTGTACACAGGCACTTTTGTATCCAGAGCTAAAAAACTAGGTCACCGCTGGTGAGAGGCTGCAGGGTTTGGCCCCTTTGCTGCCTCCTGATCCCTGGTTGGTTCAAGGGCCGAGGCTGCCAAGTCAGTGGAAGGCACGAGGGAGTGGGGTCAGGAGGGCACAGCCCTTCAGGGCTTCTTCCCACCGCCTGACTCCTTCCCACTCAACCTGATTTCTTGCTGAGATTTGGTTTGGTTCTGGCCCTGGCCCTTGCTTGCTAAGTCCTTAGGTTTTGTAGTCTCCCCTGCCCACACTGGCCTTGGCCCTTAGGAGGAGATTAAATGGCGGGAGGTGGTGGGGAGCTTGCCCCAGCAACAGATGCACGAGAGTTAGGGGGTTGTTCTGGTGAGTCCTGAGCTGGACTCTGGCTTCTGCCCCCCCGCAGTCTACCCTGGCCTCCTCTCCCAACACTCTGAGCCAGGGGAGGACAGCCAGCTTCCCAGGATGAAGTCTGTCAGGGAAACTGTGCAGTCCACACCACGACCCATGAGATATTCTTGCCCAAGCAATCAAACCTGAGTCTGATTAAGCTCCTAGATCCAGCTACCAGGAGAACACGTTAACCAACACCACAGGGATATAATGAGAAAGCCAGACTGGAAAAAACTACAGGACGGATGACTGACCTGGTTCCTTCAACAGACTGTAAGGGAAAAAAAAAAAAAAGTAAAAGAGAGAGAGAGAGATTGATGGGAGAGCTTAGAGACTAACAGAGATCTAGAAGACAAATTGACCAATTTTAATACATGGACCTAATTTAGATTCTGAGTCAAACAAACTCAAGAAAAAAAAAAAGTTTATGGGTCAACTGGAGATATGTGAAACTGCCGGGTTACTTAATGATATTAAGGAATGACTGTTAATTGTTCTTAGGTATGATAATGGTATTGTCATTATGTTTTCTAAAAAAAGACCCTTAAGTTTTTGAGGCACACCCTGAAGTATTTAGAGTTGGTGAGATGCCTGGGATATCAGAAGGGGGGAGGTGCCGGGTATAGATGAAACAGGACTGGCTCTGAGATGACAGCTGTTGAGTCTGGGTGATGGGACATGAAGCTTCATTATGACATTCTTTTCATTTTTGTATAGCTTTGAAAATCACCATGATAAAATCTGGAAGGAGAGGAGGAAGCAAAGAAGGAGGGAAGAGCAGCTGCCACTAGGACTGAGACTGCCCTCCTGGTTTAGATCCTAAGAACCCGGGCATGATGGCAAACAGCCACCCCAAAGGCAGCCGCCCTGCTTCTTAAGGCCTCAGATCCAGGCTGAGACCACTGTGGGTGGTGGGGTTCTCAGTGCAGGGGCCCAACTGGGGGCACCGGTTGGGCGTTGAGGGGCTCTGGCCTGGCTTCCTGAGCCCCTGGGCAGGTTTCCTTTCTTCCAGCCACAGAGCCGGGCAGAGTGGGGCAGGCAGCACTCACCGTGGAGAGGCAGCTCCTGTCCTCCCGGATGATGGCACTGAAGCCCAGGAACCCAGTCAGCATGACGAGGGCGCCTGCGAAGATGAGGATGTAGGCAGAGGTGGCGAAGGTGCTGGAGGCCAGGACACTGAGGTAGCCGCTCTTCTCCACCAGGGTCCAGATGCCCACGGCCAGGACAGCGGCCCCGCCCACCTGCAGGAAGTGCCATATCAGAGTGGGTGGCCACTGGGGTGCCACAGCTGCCATTTCGTGAGTGCCCTCTATATCCCAGGCACTTTTTATGTGTCATCTCATTTAATCCTTCCAAGAGCCTGTGAGCACAGTGTGGATCCCCAATTTATAGATGAAGAAACAGAGGCTTGAAGAAGCTGGGTGACCTGTCTGTCCATAGTCACACACCTGAGTTGCAGGGACAGATTCTGAACTTAGGTGTGACTCCCAACTCCATGCTTCTCACCACAATAGCCATGCGTCCCTGTCCTGTGAGGCAACGGTGGGATGAGCACTGTGTGTGAGCTCCTTCTCCTCCCCCATCCCTGGCCACACCGTGCCCTTCCTCTCTTAGGGTGCTCCTTGGCTCTTGTCTACATTCCCTGGTGGGCATTTTCACCCACCGCCCTGTTTCATCTCTATATTTGCCCTTGGGGAGAGTGTGCCCGGGCTTCTCATCTCTGTTCTATAGATGAAGAAATGGAAGAAAGAGGAATTGCCTGAGGACCTACCGCTGGTTAGGGGTATTTAGGGGAGGGCCAGGACAGGAACTCTAGGACCACGGGAGGACTGAGCAGGAGAGATTTTTTTGCTAAATGTCTGATTCCCCTTCAGCCCTGAGGTCGACAGGGACAGGATACTGCTGACTGGCATGTCAGGGGGGTGCGTCCTCAGGAAGGGTACCTGGAAATAGAGCTGGGGTGGCTCCTTGCCTGGTTTTGCAGTGAGACCAAATAACCTTTTCTGTGACTGTTCAGCAGAAGGGTGTGTGCATGTGTCCTCAAAGCGCCAGATGGGGAATATTAGGGTATCTGTTCAGGTTTTGGGTGGGGGGCAGGAGCCCTGGGATTGCTAACCACTTCTGCTATCTGTTCATGGGAAGGTAGACTTCTGTCTTGCCCCCAGTTTCCTTGCTCCATTTAAGGATGAGTTCTTTTCCTCTTCCTCAGATGGGAGAAGAATGCTCCCTCAAAGGGTCCTGAATGTGGCCAAACCAAGAGAAGCCCCACTGGGCTCAGTCCACATGTGCTGTCCCTGCAAAGTGTTCCCATAGGCCCCAGAATGACTCTCTGTGTGACCCACCTTGTCATCTCACAATTCTCTGCTCTCAGCAGTCACAGGCATCAGCTGAGCAAATGAAAGATGGTTCTTAGCGATTAATAAGCACTAAGCACATAATTATTCAATTCACCATTTTCTTTTCTGAGCTTTGCAATACTTTTGTGAGGACAGGGCAGCGGGGAGGGCACAAATTATCTGTTTTGCAGATGAAGACATTGAGGCTCAGAGAGAATAAGAACATGTTCAAGATGACACATTGGGAAGTTTCAGAACTGAGATGCAAAACTAGGACTTCTGAGGGCTGGTCCAGGACTTTGTCCTGGGATCCTACAGACTGGGCTGGGCCTGCTCCACTACTCATCTCTGCTTTTTAAATAATCTGCTCTCTTTGAAGTGCCATTTTATTTTTCTTTGCACCCCAGCAGGTAAGAGAACCAGGAGGAAGAACATCACACAGCTGTGCCGCTCTGAATGGAACGGGTGAGGCTAATGTGTGACATTTCTTCAATTCTCTAGTGAACATTTTTTTCTCAATGTTAACATCTATAAAATTGACATGCATCTTATGATTAATGGCATCTTACCATTATACTTGGCAGCACTTTTCTTAGTGGTATAGAAAACAATGGTGCATCTTACAATGGATGATTTCTTAGCTTCAATGAAATCTCTAGACTATAACCGGTTTTTAAATTCTTTGTAAGTATATGCTCTCCGGCCCACACAACCTTTGGGACCAGTGAGGAGTTTCCCAAGTCTGGGTCCATGGAATTTTGTCAAGTGAGAGTTTTCAGTAAAATATCCTACACATACTCTTTCTGCTCCCTACAGCATGCCTGGAAGATTTGGTGAGGGTCCCAAGTTTACAAAACTAGCTGTGTGACCTAAAGACAGTCTCTTAACCTCTCTGGCCTACATTTCTTCATCTCTCAAATAAGGGGGTTGTATTAGATCAGTGGTTTCCAACCTGTAACGACCAAGGACCCCTGTGATCACTTTTCCCCATGGATCTTATGTTTTGAAGGTTTTCGCCTACTAAAACAGTGCATTAATAATTTATTTCTCGTTTTTTATTAATCAAAGGCACAGGGTAGTGTCAGGATGAGATCCTGAGAAGCACAAAATAGTTAATGTGACCGCATGGAGTTGATCTAATTTTTAATGGCTGTAGTCTCTTTATAAAAATCTGCACATTATCCATTATCCATTAGGCTTGCCAACCCCAGAGGTGAGCATTGAATCTGGGCCACCAGAAGGGGCCTGTTTGGACTGGATTGGAGATGGTTAATCTGTTGGGGGACATGCAACCAACTGAGAATGGTCATCCACACAAAAGAATGCATTCAGGATCCGGGGCTGGAGCCTGATCTTGTGCCATGCAGTGAGCCCTCGTGTCCATGGTTTCTAAGGCCTCCTCCACCTCATTACCCGACTCAGGTGGTGTTTCTCAGCCTGGCTGCACAACCACCTGGGGAGCTCTGAAAAACCCAGCCATACCTCAGGCCAGCTGGAATCTCTGGGAGTGGGACCCAGGCATGAATATTTTAAGTTCTCGGCTGGTTCCAGTTGAGAACCACTGCACAGATGCCGTATTTAATATAGAGTCAAAGTGTCCTGCCCTTCTCCCCCAACAGGTGGTGCTGTGCTGAATCTCACAGACCATACTGCTTCCTGGAAGCTTTGGGCCCCTTCCCCTGGGGGCAGCAGCTGGGAGCACTCTTGACATTTGTTTAGGATTTGAACTCCATCCTGTTCCCTGTCTGTTAGGGAGTTTGCTTTGGTAGGAGCTTTGGGGTAGAAGGTGAGGCAATGAGGAGCAGAATTTTCAGTCCAAAAGAATGAAAATCAAATTATGCAAGGAATAAAAACAAAAAGTGGCTCTCAAGGAAGGAATGGGGGGCTCTTAGTAATGCAGCCCCAAGAGAGGAGCAGTGCTGGTCCCACAAGGGGTAGGCTGCTCTCTTCCAGATCACTTGCCAGTCACAGAAATGGCTGGATGCTTGCAAACAGGCAGAGCGTGTAGGTCAGTAGGGTCCCTGGCCACAGGGAAGGGTCTGGGAGGGATCTGGAGGGATACACTGTGCTGACTAAGGTCTAGAAAACTCACCTGTTCTGAAGTCCAGAAAAGATCAGGAGGTGAGTCTAAGTCAATGGGGATCCCTCCCCTCCCCCTGGGTTGTCGCATTGGTGGAGAAGTTAGCATTTGCAGGGGACACTGAGTGGGATTTGCCATTAGGAGCAAGAGGGGTTCAAGTCCCTCAGAGAGTCTGCTGCTTGGGACTTGGTCAACCCTTTAGAAAAGAGTCTTTCCTCTGAACAGGACAAGTAAGAACTGCTAAATGTTAGAGGGTGTCTCAGGAGGGCAGAAGTCAGCAGGCCTGGGTTCCAGCCCTGGCTGTGCCCCTCACTAACTATGTAATTGTGTGCCAGATACTTCGTCTTGCTAAGTCTCAGTTTCTTCATCTGTAAAATGGCGGTGCTGAACAAGATGATCTCTGAGGTCCCTTTTGTGTGGGTAAAACATCCCCATTACTACCAGGGGGACAGTCTTCTACCAAGATATTCCAGCAAGATGCTTCTGGACCAGTGGCTCATGGTTTTCACTCAAGCCATGTGAAAACCAAGGTTGGCAGAAAGAGCAGTGGAAGGGGAACTGAGAGGAAGGTTGAGTGGGGAGGAAGAGATCTGACCCTAAAAGAGCTATTTCAACAGCTATTTGCATAGAGGTGATTCAACAGTATTTAGCTCTTTACAAAAACTGGGTTGGTTTTCTGTGGAATATTAACCACATTTTCCAAAACCATAGCCTGCAGCTGATTTGCCAGAAAACCCTGCAGAGGGTGAAGCTGGCCTTCTTACCAGCAAGGACACAGGCAGGCCAGGAAGGGCAGGGCTGGTCACCCATGCCGTACAATTTTAGCAACTTCCCATTATAGAAGAGAAACATTGCCAAAAAGCTGCTCATGTCATTATGAGGAGAAGGATTAGCCTGAGCAGTTTCACGTGCCTTGGTCCTGGCATACATTTGGCAGCAGACTAGAAGGAAAGCAGGCAGAAAGTGCAAAGTAATTGCAGGATTTTGTTGTTGTTGTTAAAGTTATTGAAGTGTTTCTGTGCTTGGATCTGGGGGAAGGATTGTTGGGGTGGAGCAGAGACCAGGGCTGTGGGGGTCCCAATAAGGGAGGATCCCTACCCCCCGGCAGGAGTTCTCTGCCTTCAGTGAGAAGGGAGCCCATGGTACAGGGAGGTGCAGGGTGGCAGTGAGGCTCACTTATGTAAGTGTTTGCTGGGCATCTTCTAGATGCCAAGCTTCATGCTGGGCTGCAAGGATTTCTGGGCTGGATGTATGCCAACCCATTTAGAACCACACTTGTCATCCACGCTTCTCCCCTGGTCAGTCTCAGCAACAGCACCACCGCTCACTTAGACCAGAACCCCCAGGGTCCCTATGGACTCCCTCCTCTCCATTTAGGGACAGTCAAGTGCCAATCTTTATCTGTTTTCACACCCACCCAACTCCATCACACCACAACATGCACTGCCCCAGTCTGGCTCACCCCACCCCCACTTCCTGTATGTCTCCTGACTTCTGCTCAACCCAGAGGCCAGCTTGTGCTCCAAGTGCTGAAGCACCTGGCATTCCCACTGAAATACTGCTACCAGCTTCCCAGGGCCCAGCGCACTAAATCGAAACCCAGCACAGCCTCGAGGCTTTTCTATATTTGACCGTAGCCTGATTTTTGGCTCTATCTCCTGCTACTTCCCTTCCTGCGTATATGGGCTTTAGTCACTATGATTTAAGTGGTTGTTTTTCCTGAAAACATTGCAGATTCTCAGTAACTATGGTGCTAAAGTAGAATGATGAAGAGGCCAAACGCCAGTGTCTGAATCCCAGCTCTCCTATTGGTTAGGTGAATTTGGACAAATTACATGGCTTCTCTGAGCCTCAGCTCTCTTGTGTCTCCTTGCTCACCCACTGTTCTCGCATTGTTCTCTTTGCCCTTCCTCTTCTGCCTCTGGCTCTCCTGGGGCAGGGAGTTCTTCAGTCTCATGCACTTTGGCAGAGCTCTCAGCACGAAGTGGGAACCACACCCTGCTTCACTCAAAATCCTCAGCACAGTCAGGAGCCAGCACAGTGGGGGTGGACTTGGTGGACACGACTTGTGTGGGGGACCAGGGAAATATGCCACGTGCTGCCCTTGCTGCTTCTATAGGCTGAGTTCCTGGGGCAACATTATTAATTCTCTTCCCTGCTTCCTGGCAATTTTTAATTGTGAGGGAAGTCTAAGTCCCAGAGAGGAATGAACTTCTCTCCAGGTTACTAGGAAGCTCCTGGTATGGCCTGAGGTACCACCCATGGGTTCTTAATGCCAGCCTAAGGCTTCACTATTCTTTTTCTTTCAACCAGCATCCACTGCACACCTACTCTGACCAGGCACAGTGCCAGTAGTGGGGCCCAAGCCTGACACTGTCCCTGCCCCATGCTGCTTGCAGGTGACTGGGTGGGAAGACTCTGATGAATCAGAAGGTGATTCCTGTGGTGAAGGAGAGATGAGGACTCAAGGAGAGGCCTGGAGACAGTGCCTGAGCAAGGCTCAGTACCCTAGGGCTGGCTGGGTTGCTTCTAAAGAATGATTCCCTGTTCCCAAATTCAGAATCAGTTGATCCCAGAGCTACAGCTCCCATGGTGCATGCTGAGCTCTCTGCTCGAAGGTGGGGGCAGGGAGTAGGGAGAGACTGCACTTCAAACCACACCCCCTCCAGTTCCCTACCTGGGGGCATATGTGAATTTGTCAGGGACTGCTGGCCACCCTATTAATGAGCAACACCTGCCAGCACTGGGCAAGCATTACTCCCAGCTCACCCCATGTTCCTGTGGCCTTGGAGCCAGTTCTGTTTGAGCTGAATCTTCAAGGATAAACTTGCCATGCTAAAGGCCACTTTCCACTGCAAAGCATTCTTTTCTTGGCTCTTTGGCTTTAAAGAGCCACTGATAAAACAAATAAGAACGCTACTTCACTCCTCTCTTTCCCAAACCCATCTGCCTTTATAATGAGAGCAGATCTCTTGAGACTTATTGAGCTGGGATGTAGCTAAAGATCACCTGTTCCTCTTTCAGACCCCGCTCAGAACCTGGAGGAAACCTGCCTTGTGCTGTTGCTGCCCCCACTCCCAGCAAATCATTCTGTCCTTCCTAATAGCTCCATGCCTGATACGTGTTTCTATGGTTACACTCATCATGGCATGTTTGTTGTATTTGCTACAGCGTTCTCCCCTTTTAGCCTCTTGATTATATCTCATTCATCTTAGCATTCCCAGCGGAGTGTTACACGTGGTAGACACCCAGTAACTCCCTATAGAAGGAGGAAAGAGGGAAGCAAAGAAGGAAGGAAGGAAAGAAGAAAGGAAGGAGGGAAGAACAGGGAAAAGAATCATATCTAATCCCTTTTATATTCTCGATGAAGAAACTAAGGCCCAGAGAGAAGTGACTGTTCCATGGTCCCATTACTAGCCAGAGGAAGAGTGAGGACTAGAACTCAGAACGCTAAATCCAGTTTAGTGCCTGTTTTACCAGCAGGGTTGCTGACTCACACAAAGCTCCCTTGCCTATGAAGCAAGCCACCTGACATGTGGGCCACAGCCAGGCCTGGAGTACCTGAGTATAGGGGGAGCAGTTTATAACTATCCCCATAAGCTTCATCCTTGACTGATCTCATCCGCAATAGCCCTGTGTAGACCGAATGTGTGTCCTCAAGTATGAGCTGTCTACCAGCAGATCCTGACAGCACAGAGGCAGAGATACCCCAAATAACACGGAGGTCCTGTGACTTCAGCATCTTAAGAAGAGATCAACAGAAACACCAACCCCAGAGCCCTTGGCCGTTCTTTCTCAGACAGGCAGAGGCCGTGTTCCATGAGAAGATGATGAAGCAAGTGAAGGGCTCTCTACCCTTGGTAGGCTCTTCTCTACCAGTGTCCCTTTGGAGGTCCTGGAGGGATGCATGGATGCTCGCCGCCCCCTTCACTCCCCTGACCTGTCACGAGTCCTTCAGCACCTCTGCCTCCTGTTTTGGTCCATGTCGCACTTATGCAGTTCCAGTTCCTGGAGGCTGAGCCCTACGGGCCCCCAAGGGAAGCACTAATGCCGCAGCCAATGCCCCAGGCAAGACAGAGCTTCAGGAGCAGAGGATCTGATCCAGGCAAGGGAGCCACTGCTTTCTCAGTTCTCCCACAGCCTGGCATAGCTCCTGGGAGGTTGGAGAAGTTTTGATTATTAACATAGCCAAGCAGCTAATTAAAATAATAAATTACAGAACAACATTGCCGGGGTGATGGGAGCTGTAGAGAGCAGTGTAGGAAATGGGAGGAGGGAAAAAAGCATTTCCTAGGTGGCCTTATAGGAAAGCTTGGGCCACATTTTCTTTCTAGGGTCACGAGGAGGCATGAGAATGGTGACATTTTTGGTTTCTGACCCAGAGCTACATCCAAGGGAGCCCTGCTCAGTGAAATAGTCACAATCAACACTGGGTTAATTGAAATGCAAGGTAGGGTGGGAGTCAGGGATAGGGTGATGGTGAAGAGTGTGGGTCAGGCCTAGGATAGGAGTCCATAAGTAGAATGGAGCTGAGGTACTGGATGTGGGTGTCTGTCGTGACACTGATTAAGTCTTGCTTATATTCTTCATACTCTGCAGGTCTGAACACTGCCACTATCAGAATATCTTAACCCAAGTTGAACCTTGAACCTTGGAGACACTTTAGATTCCAAGCAAGCATCAGAGCAGTGGGTCTAAGGCTGTAATTATGAGTCAGTGGTCTATGAGGATAGGAAGAGCATCAGACTTTGAGTCAAAAATCCAGAATTGACAAAGAATGTTGCCAATCATCCGAACCTTAGTTTTATCATCTACAAAATGGGAATGAAGATGATTATAGAGTGGTTGTAGGAAACTATTTTTAGTGTAAAGTGATTTATAAGCCTCAAATTATGCTATAATGACAGCTGGTGGATTTAAACTTGGTTTAAAGTCTCACCAAGACCCCCTGGCTTGGTGTATCATCACTGGCACCTGAGTCCTGCCCATGTTGGGGAGGAGGTGACAGCTGCCTGCATCATATTCCCACTCTGGAATTTTCAAACTTCACATCCTATCAGGGCTGTGAAATAAATGCAGTGGGTTGTAACCCACATGAAAAAACGAAAAGCAAAACAAACAATACAAAAAAATGAAAAGCAAAACAAACACCACAAAATAGAAGAGAAAATATCAGAGTGCATTGCACACAGTAAGGGTAAACTTAGTTTTGTGAACAATGATTCATGTAAGCATTTCTTACACTTCCATATATTTTCTCACATGGGTTATGATCCCTAGAGTCTTCAGGCCAGTGCTACAGAGAAAGCTGTAGAGATAAGGCATGCCTCTCAGTTTAATCATAATAGCTAAGTACCACATATGTGCCAGGAACTGTGCTAAATGTTTTTTAAAATATTAATCTTTAATTCTATAGAAGTTAACATTCCTATTAAATGTATAGAAAAAAATGAGGCTCAGTGAAATTACATGATTTGTCTAATGTTTTAGTTTGCTCAGATTGCCATAATAAAATACCATAGCTGGGTGGCTTAAACAACAGAAGTTTATTTCTAATTCTTACAATTCTGGAGAATGGAAGTCCCAAGATAAGGTGCTGGCCAATTCGGTTTTGTTGAGGACCTTGGTGGCTGTCTGCTCACTGTGTCCTTACGTGGCCTTTCCTCTGTGCATGCTTATCCAGAGAGATCTCTCTCTTATTCTACTTGTAAGGCCACCAATCCATAAAGACTCCACCCTAATGACCACATTTAACTTTAATTACCTCCTAAAGCCCTATCTCCAAATAGTCACATTGGAGGTTAGGATTTGAACATATGATTTCTTAGGGGTCAAAATTCAGTCCATATCACCTAATGGCCATAGGAAATAAATACTAGAGTCTGAACTTGAACCCAAACTGGAGCCCCAGTCCTACCAGCATTCTCTGCTACCTCACTAATCCATAAATGCCCCCCAAAGACACTGTGGGAATGTGTAAGACTTAGAGCTGGAGGCAACAGAGCCTGGCAGCCAAGCACACAGGCCTTAGGGGTCAGAGGGAGCTGAGATCCAGCTCTGGGACTCTGAGCAAATTGCTTTCACTCTATTCACAGCTTTGGGGTGCTGGGAGGATTAAATGGGATGATGCAAGTGGAAGGCCAAGCACAGGGGAAGCCTACAACTATAATCTCCATGAAAGCTGGTAACTTTGTCCACTCATATATTCCAAGTACCTAGAACAGTGCTTGGCACTTAGTACATGCTTAATAAACACTGTGAAATGGATTTGTCATTTGTCATTGTTAGTGACCAGAATACCAGGTTTGTCAATGGAAGCTTTGCTTATTACCACTGTAATACCCTGGGCAAGATTCTGACCTGGATGAGTCTGTTCCCCATTTGTACAATAAGGATAATAGTGATAGTGACCATCAGGGTTGATGTGAGGGTCACATGAGAGAGTCTGAGGAAGGTCTTTATCTAGCAGTGCCTCCCAAATGCTGGGCATCATAACCACTGCAAGGAAGACGTGGGCTTCCTAGCCTCTCTGTGCTGGATTTTCAGAGTGTGGCAAGGTGCTATACCATGAAGGAACACTATTCTTGGGGAGAAAGGAAGTTGGAGGGTTCACCCCAATCATACGAGCCAGGGCAACCCGCCTCTGCTGCCTAGGCTCGCTTACCGTGTCTGTGCAGTTCCGGTGGTGGGAGGAGTGGCGAACAGCGGATGGGCACCATTTGAGGGCTCTCTCTGTGGCCCTGCATTACGATTCTATGAGGAAGGAGGAAGGGTGGGAACCACATGAGGCTGTGGCAGTGCCTACCAGTGTTGACACTGACACTGCTGCTTGTCCTATAAAAGGGGCTCAGTGGAAAGGATCAACAGCTGGACTCCTGAGAAGGGAGGGAACCTTCTCCTGTGGGAGGGATGTGGGAGTCCTCATGGACAAGGCCCATCTCTGGGGAGTTCTGTTAAGTTCCCAGGGACTTGATACGCTGCAGAATGTGTGACATTACGCTCTGCTGTGGGAGATATTGGGCAGCAGTGTGCCTACATCTACTTCTGAGGAGTTAACAGCCTGGACCGGCAGACCGAGAGTTGGACCTTCAGAAACTGCCCATTCCCTAGGAGGATGAGGCTTGGCTGAGTGTGCCCATGGGAAGCTGGTGCACATCTAGCCAGACCTCAGGCAGGGAGATCTATATGGGGGAAGCTCCCCTCACTGGTAGCTGCTCTGGTAACATGCTTGCTGCCCATCTGCCTGCATTGCCACCCACACATCTCACCACTCCCAAAGGAATGCAAACACCCAACAGACAGACTCCAAGTCCACTCTTGCTGGAAGCGACCCTGAAGGTGGTCACCATGTCTACTGTTTGCTCTGTCCTTTGGGGACTCTGGCACAGGCAGGCAGGGCCTATTTATCCATCCATAGATATTTTGGCTGAGCACCTCTGAAGAGGAATTTTCATTCAAAAGGCTAATCAGCTCTGATCTTCTTCTGTAAATATGCTTGCTGCATGGGCCGCACTTGAAACTGACAAAAGACTTACCTTCCCTTTTGTTTGATCTCTCTAAGCAACAAATGTAACTGTTTGTACCCCCTAGCAACTCTCTAATGGCAATGTAACTACCTATAATCATAGCAACTCCAGCCACTTTGTAACAGTCTGAGGACAAATTAACCAATCAGCTTGTGCCAAAAAGGGTCTATATAAGGAATGCTGCAACTTAGCTCTGGGCCCAGATCTTCAGAGCGCTAGCTCTTTTGGGACTGCTGGCATAATAAACCTGAGTTCTCCAACTCTCCGAGTGTTGCTTGGTTTCTTGCCGGTCTGATTTTGGATCTTTTGTGCAACACCTTGGAACAGACCTCAAGTTCTTCCAGCTCTCTTCTTCTCATGCCCAGTGAGTGTCCACCTCCTTCAAGGCCTTAACATGCTTGAAATGTTTGTACTTAACCTTTAACAAAGTTGACCACTCCCTGATCTCCAGCTTCTATGATACTGTTTCTACTGGTTTTCTTCTCACCACTCAGACTGCTCCTCCCCTGAATCCCCTAGGGTGGAGGTACAGCTTCCTGGGGCTCTCCTGGTTTTAGCACTAAAAGTTCCACAGCTGGGAGCTCCCTCAGTTCAGGGCAAATGAGGATCATTACTGACCTAAGACTCACCCTGCCCAATTGGGATGCTCCATGTCTCACTCTTGCTTTTTTTTTTTTTTTGATCTCTTCTTAGTCTCCATGCTCTCCTGGGGGGTGCTCACCCATTTCCGTGGTTGTAACACCAATTGGGTAACTGCATCTGAGATCCAGAGCCATGAGCTAACTACCCACTGAGCATCTGACATCTGGCATCTACTCACTGACATCTCTGCTCAGATGTCTCCTGGCAACTCAAACACACCTGCCTACATCTGACCTGTCATCTGACCTCAACTGCTCATCGTTCTGGTCTCCTGTTGCAATAATGAGTTCCACCATCAACCCAGAAGTTAAATATTCTAAACACCTACTTTCTCTGAAACCCATCCCATTAACAACTTAATTTTGTCAATTTTACCTAAATCCCTTGAGTCTCTCCAAGTATTTCTGTCCTCACTGTCACTCCCATGGTTCAGGTCACCACTATCTCTTGTCCTAATCAGGACAAAGTCTAAAGGGAATGTCGATAGTGGTTATTCCTGGAATGATAAGTATTATGGGTTGAATTGTGTCCCCATTAGGACTTTGTTGAAGTCTTAACCCTAGGACTTGTGCATGTGACCTTATTTGGAATTAGGATCTTTGTAGATGTAATCAAGTTATGATGAGGCCATTAGGGTGGGCCTAATGAAGAAGAAAGTGCCATGTGAAGACAGAGACACAGGAAGAACAGCATGTGATGACAGAGGCTGAGATGGCAATAATACAGCTGCAAGCCAAGGAATGTCAACAATTGCCAGCCACTACCAGAAGCTAGGAAGAGGCGAAAAAGATTCTACCCAGAGTCTCAGAGTGAGCACAGCCCTGTTCACACTTTGATTTTGGACTTCTGGCCTCCAGAGCATGAGAGAATTAATTTCTGTTGTTCGAAGCTACTCGGTTTGTGCTACTTCATTATGGCAGTCCTAGGAACTCAATACAGAGAGATATGGGCAATTTTTATTTTCTTATTTATACTTTTCAATATTTTAGAAATTATATGTAGTGGATACATAAAACTTTTATGATCAGGAAAAACATTTATTCTTTAAAAATAATCCTCACTCAGCGAGGACCCTAAATACCCCATTGGATTTTTGTCTGAGAATCGAAACTACACCCACACACAGTTTACTGATCACATCAACGTGACTCCATTATTCCACTGTCTTCATCAACACAGCTTCACTATTCTAGGAAACTTGCCCAGAAAGGTAAAAGTTGCAAATAAGTTTGTTATTTGTTTCAGGAACTTTGAAAAAAACATTTAAACAAACATGTTCAACTTTTTAATAGCATCGAATGACTATCTATTTTCAAGGCTCTTCAGAACTCTTTCCTTGCTGTGTCCACCAATCCTAAACTACTATAGTATGATCCTTCCTGATCTTAAGCACTTTCATCAACCTTAATGAAAGACCCTGGAAATTCAGACATCTCTCATCTCTGCCTTTGCCTTTCTGACATCTTCTAAGATTCTGTCAAGAGGGTGTACCCTTTTCCCATGGTGAGCAGACATCTCAGATCTGCCTCATCAGCACATTGATTTGGTGGTATTTTCAGGCTTCTATATCTAACATATCTAAAATATTACATTTATTGAATGCCTTCTGCGTGCGGAGACTTAATAAGTACTTAACATGTGCCATTTCACAGTATCTGCTAAATGAACTGTTAAAAGATAAACTGAAGAATATTGAAAATTTTAAGAATTTATTTGAGCAAAAATCAATTCGAATCAGGCAGTATCCAATCTAGCACATAGAAAGGAGTTCAGAGTTTAAAAAATGAAAAACTCTAATAGGCAGAAGGGAGCAAGAACAAGGAACTAAAACCAGGCCAAAAAAAAAAAAAAGCGGGTTGGTCATTATATTGGTTACTTTCCTTTAAGGGATGACAGGGGTCTACCAGGCAGATTACCTAACCAGTACTGATCAGGTGATTCCTGGTTGACTGGTTTAAGATTTCATTTCTCGGAGAGCCAAAACTGTAATTAAATCTCAGTTTAGTGACATGGGGCATAGCATAAGTGACTCCATTTTGAGGCTGTAGCTGGAGAAACAGACTCAGTCATTGTAAGTGGCATGCTCAAGGCCACACCATTAGTCACAGTAAAGCCTAGGTCTGGCTGACTGCAAAGCCTGTACTCTGAGCACTCTGCCTCTCCAAATTTAGTGAGACTGTAACACAAAATACACATATTCCAGTCTGGCTATTTTGGGGGAAACTAATGGTATTCTGCTCCCAATTATTCTAATAATTGCTTCAGGTGGACAGACTCCACTCTTTCTGAAAGACCTTACCCAGTGGTTTCCTGAGGGGACCATTGCTAAAGGGATCATTCCCATCCCATGTAGAGGCAGCCCGGTCCCCCCAGAACTCCAGTTTCTCTGCCTGGGCCTGAGAATGTGAACCATGAAGGGCAAACAGGCTTCTGTGGAAAACAAACAATTATTTCAGGCAGTCACATTTCCCACAAAGCACTGGTGCAACAAGTTAGCAGGGAAGAAAGAGCCGGACCCTTTGTACAGCTGGCTGGAACACAAAGCTCATTGTTATGTTTATACATCTTCTATTCAGATGCCATGTGGTACAGACTCCACGCCAACCTGCAGAATGAATTCTTTTCTTCCCCCTCAGTAGCAAATGTACATATTTGCTTTAAAGTAGGCAGAATTTGTCCATGGGTGGTCTTTGATTTGGAAGAAATCAACCCCAGAATGGTGACTCACAAAAAACAAAGGTGGCTTGACTCATTCAGTGCTGGGGAGGGGTATGTGTGTGCAGAATTCACTTACCCAGAAGAAGAAGTTGAAGACAAAGAGTAAATACTTCAGGTAGGCGATCAGCCAGTCATCCTGCTCCGCCTTGTAATGGGCCATGGTTGCTGGGCCTGCAAAGAAGATACAAGTGCTGAGCCAGTGGGTCCATGGAGAACCACCTTGTCCTTCCTAGAGCCAGAGCTCCACAGCAAGGTGCCCTTCAAATGGCTTAGTAGCTCACCTGGTCAGGTGGGTCTGAGGCTGTGGCTGTGCAACCTGGAGCAAAGAGCAGGAAAGCACAAAGGCTACTGACCATAAAGGAGGTAAGCTGGGTAGAACTTATAAGACCTTTAGATTTTTGGTTTGCTCTTTTGATACAGGTCTAACCTATAAGTCTTCCTAAAGACTTTGCACTGACTTTGTTGTGTTCTTTTTCCCTTCCTATCTCATCAGGTTTGCAGGACACAAGTTTACTTGCCTCCCTCACACCCCACCCCCCCACACAGAGCATACCTGCTTTGCATCAAAATCCTGCACTCTGCATCATTTGAACAGGACCTCTGCATGCATGGGTGAGACATGAGCCCCAAATCACAGCATCCATGCTAGAAAGGATCTCGACGATCACTCAGTCCACCCCACCTCCCCCTGTACCCCAGTTTTCCCAATGAGGGAGCTGCCAGCAGGCCTAGTGGTTTAGCAGAAAGAAATACAAGAGCTCTGGAGTCTGATTCCCTGGGATCAAACCTGGATGTGTCATAAGATGAGTGAGACTTGGGACAAGTCCTATTCCTCAGTGTCCTCATCTGTAAATGGGGTTGTTTTAAAGATTAAATGAGATCCTAGTCTTTGCCCCAGAACCATGCTCCCTCTCCTTGCCCTGATGCCCACTCATGGACTCTCTGGGAACTGTGACATTAGTGTGAGTGATAAAAGTGGAGAAGGTTTACTGTGTCCAGCAATCCTGTTTGCTTCTCAGTAAGTCTGAATGACAGTCTGTGTGGTTTCCTCCTCTAGGGCTCCTTGTGCCCCAGGCGCCTATACACACATATTCACACTCACAGAAGAGTGGCTCCTTAAGAAACTGTCCCTCTTTTAGAGACTTCTTTTATTCTAGAACTGTAAGTCATTGCTTGGGATTGGTTTGGCCTATTTCTATCTCTTCCTCCCTAATTCCACACCTCCAGTCAGGCCCTCCTTGCCAGAGCCCTGCTCCTTCTCCTTGGCTGGTGCCGGGCTGAGCCCAGATTACTTCTTCCTGAGCCACCGCTCTGCCTTTTATTTCAAGCTCACGGGCTCCTGAGACAGGGAAAGAGGAAGAGAGAAAAGAAAGGTGGCTGTTTTATTTGGGATTTCTATTTGCAGACTTTGAAGAATGTAATTTAAGAGTTTTAGTCTTCTTGTTAAAAAAAGACAAAATCTATTTTTCTCCAGTTTAATCTGAGATTCAGGGTGGTACAAAAAATACAAAAGGAGAAAAAAGGAAGCCTGTACAAAACGGTGATGGATGGGCTCAGCCAGGCGACTGGAACGGGGACTATTACACGGCCAGACAGAGATCCTCTGGGCCACTGTGGGCCATTAGGAAACTGATGTTCGTTTGGGGCCTAGCCTCTCCTGTCTTCATTCTCTCCCCCCTTTGTCTGCCCTTCCTCTCCCAACCAGAGCCCGCTGGACTCATGCCACAGAATCGTTTACAGGGTCAGGACCCTGTAAAGGAAAACTATTTTTTTTTTAAAGTTCAGGCATAAGACATGATTTAACAAAAGGGAACACATTTCTGACGGTGAAATTCCAGTCATTAGAACCATAGAATGTCAGGGTCAGGGGAAACCTCTGGGCTCACTTTAATTCAACCTTTTATAGAAGGAATAAGGAAATTAACACGTGTCTGAGTTAAGACATACATTTTCAAATGGACTCTCTGAAGTCACAGGCTAATTGGTGGTAGCAGCAGCCTATCCCCACTGTCTAGTGCTCTTTCCCCCATCACACCCCCACTGTATATGGGCCCCTGTGCTGGGGGTGGCAGAGGTCCTAAAAAAGTGTCAGCACCAGCTAGGAGCCAGATGCTTGGATCAGAAAGCTAGCCTTATCATTTCCTGGTCGTGTGACCTTGGCTAAGACATCAATCTCTCTGTGCAGCTAACATTTATTGAACACTTATTATGTGTCAGGCACAAGACATAGTAGTATATTGTTCCATCTTTCTCATAGCCCTATGAAGTAAGGTTATTCCCATTTGGCAAGATAAGGAAATTGAGGCTTGGATACATCAAATAACCTGCCCAAAGTCGCATAGCAAATAAGTGGCAAGGCCAGACTAGAATGACGAGTTTCTGACTCTGCTCAAACTCTCACCCAATGTGCAGTGCTCTCAGGACCAGAGCTGCCAGGGGAAGAGAGGAAGGGAGACACAAAGGCTGCTGGTTTTTCTAATACTTACTCCCCGCTTCTGCCTTAAGACTAGAATCACTCAATTTCAGTTGGATACTTGGCCACTTGGAGCAGATGAAATTTCTCAGCATCCCTTCTTGATAAGTGTAGGCAAACAGCATGTAAGCAGAAGTGCAGCTTCTTGGACATATCATTTTTTTTTTGGTGTATGTTTCACAGGTATTTGAAAAGAATGTGATTCCTGTCACTGTAGGGTACAGAATTCTCTGTGTGTCAATTAGGTCAAATTTGTTAACTGTACTTTTCACACCTATATTTTTTTACCTTACTGATTTTGTGTTTTGTTTTCTTGTTTATTGAAAAAGGCATATTACAGACTCCCACTACTACCAAGAATTTGTCTATCCTTCAATTTTGTACACTTTCGCAACTTTCTTATGGAGAGCATACAGATTTGGAATTGTGATATCACCCTAGTAAGTCGATCCCTTTATCATTAATAAATGTCATTCTCTATCTCTAATAACCAGTAATATCCTTAAAGTGAGGGGGAGCATATATCTCTTCATCCTTTCCTTCTTCCTGTTGGTTGGAATACTGAGGTAATGGTGGAGATAAAGCAGCCACTTTGAGCCATGAGCTGTAAACCAAGAGTTGAAAAGGGCAGAGAAGTTAGTTCAAAGAGCTGTCATACTATTCTTGGACTGTTCACCTCCAGACTTAGTTTATAGGATGAACAACAAACTTATAGCTTCTTTAAGGAATATGTTTAAATATTTATTACCCTAAACTAACTTCACCCTGATACAGTAGAGAGAGAATTGGGTAAAGGTATTCGAAAGCATGGTATGCAGGGATGCTACAGATGGGGCAATAAGAACACAAGATGACACTAGGCAGTGGCCACCAAGCTCTTTTAACCATACATTCCATCTCTAAAATGTTTGAAGCACACCCCATTTATGTGTATATTTATTTATAAATTGTATTCACGTACTATTGTCAATCTATATAGTAAATATCATCAAAGCTTAATTTTGCTTAAAGACAAAGGAATAGAAAGGAATTCTAAGTAGATTGCCTGTCTCCACGTAGGGGACCACTGGTGCAGAGGATGAATGGAGGAGCGAGAGCTTAAGGTGTACAGTTAAGCAGGGATCACGTCAACAGTGGCTAAGCCAGGAACTTGAATTCATGTCCTGAAGGAGATGCAGAACCACAGGAGAAGTGTTCAGAGAGGTAGTCCCTTGATGAGACTTGCATTTCAGAAAAAGTCCTCTCTCAGTGGCAGAAAAAGGCTGGGGCTGATTAGCTGCCTGGAGACTAAATAGAAAGTTGGTGCTAAAGTCCAAGGAAGAGATGGTGAGGTCTGAACCAGGCCAGTGGCAGCGGGGATGAAGAGCAAGGGACAGACACTGACAGGCAGGCAGTGTTACAACAGGAGGCAGCAGAGAAAAGACCCCAGGGAGGAAGAAGAGGAAGCCATGTAAGAGAGTTACCTGCAAAAGAGGGGAAGAGGGGTGTGTGTGCCCCATGTTGCCCAGAGGTCCCAATCACGTGGGGACTAGCAAGGGTCCACCTTGGCCAGAGCAACGTCAGTGGAGGATGACAGTAGGTCAGGAATCCAGGGGAGGGCAGGAAATGGTGACCTGGAGGTAAACTTTTTCAAAGGAGAAGGCTAAGGAAGCAATTAGATGAAGGCCTAGGGTAAAGGAGCCTTTCTGCCTTGTAAGGAAGGAAGTCTTTCGCATGCTTACTTCCCTGGGAAAGATTCCACAGCCCAGTCACCTAGTTCTACTACCTAGTGCCAGGGATGGGTGGAGAGGGCTGAAGGAGGGTGAAACAGAAATGCCTTCCCTTCCCCCCCTCTAGCTCCTTAAAGCAACACTGCCCAGGCCAGGTGGTTCCAGATGGGACTTGTGTACTCTCCTGTGTTTAGAGGAGGATACATGGAAGGAGGGGAGGGACGGATGGCCAAAGCAGCCCCTGGAGAGGAGAAAACCAAACACACACTACTTGATTGGCCTTAACTCTCGTGCCAGTCAACGTAGGAACCAAGGCTTTGGATAATTTCCCATTTTCACCAAGCTCTGAAGAATGTCTCATGATTTCTGGGAAACACACTGACCTTCCTAAGTGGGTTTTATTTCTGTCCAGTTCTACACAGAGGGTGGGGAGCCAGACTTCCTGAACCAGTGAGAGGAAGTGTCACTAAAGGGCAAGAGGCAGACAGTGGGGGGCAGGCCAGGCAGGGACATCCTCCCCGCCCCTCATCTCCCCCCGCCAAGAGGTAGTCAACATTTGTCATGAGGTCCTAGACAAGTCTGTAAGTACAAAGAAGAGGTGACTGTTTCTTCAGCTAAGCTGATCTCTCCTTTGGCTCTTAACAGACTGGTGGCACCCTTCTCTGGGCCTGTGCTCCGCTGAGGCCTGAATCTGAATCTGAAGTACCAGGTGCCTGCTGCCTGTCCAGTGCTCCAGGCTCAGTGGGGTCCCACACTCTCTAAAGGTGGCTGTCCTCACTTTCCCTGCCTGAACCCAGTGCCCACTGACAACAGAAATTGGTTTAGATACTTTTCAGTACTTTTTTGTTCTAAAAGTACTGCCTGATGGGCTTCGGTGAATCTACTCTAAGTCTGCTGACTGAGAGGAGCAGTTGTGCTGCACTGTGGAGACAGGATGCTTTTCCTGGCTCTGCCCTTAAGCGCTCTCTGCACTTAGGCAAGTTACTTCCCTTCTCTGGGTGTTTGTCTCCCATCTGTAGGGTAGGGTAGTGGTTCTCTTGGATAAGCACCAGAATTATAGGGAAGGCTGGTTAAAACAGAGATTGCTCAGCCCCACCCCCAGGGTTTCAGATTCATTAAGTTTGAGGTGGGACCCTGGAGAATTTATTCTCATGCAGGGTGATCAACTATCTGATTCCCCCAGGACTCAGGGATTTCTCTGAATATGGGACTTTCAATGCTAAATCTGGATAATCCGCGGTGAACCGGGATGCTACTCCCACATGCTGCTGGTGCTGGGAGTCTTGGTACCACACTATAAATCAGTGTTCTTTAAAGCCCCTTCCAGTTCTGAAAGTCCATGACCCCACACTGACCACTGAACAGATGTAACTGAGTAGGGTAGGGGTGGAGCACTAGGCTAGGCATCCTCTCAAACAAATCCACATTCAGGACAGCTCTTGTTGAGATGCCAAAGATTTCTCAGACAGCTTGGTAATGCAGCCTCAGGGTGCTGGCCCCTCCAGGCCAAGGTTCTGCCTGCAGAACAAAGCTGGGATTCAGAGCAGCCAGCAGGCCTGGGGGCTTGCTAATGGCATAGTCAGGACCCGTGCCAGAGGACATCTGAGAAAAGCAACCACAAATGCCATGATGGTGAAGTGATGGGTTTGGGGGAACTTTCACCAAGGCTGGATATGTACAGTCATGGGATGTGGGACCTGGGCATTGTCTCTTCTACTATTCCCTCCCTCAAGTGAACTGAATGAGTCTCAAATTGCAGAGAAGACAAGGGACATGCAGAGAGAGCCCAGCTGGCTGGCCAGACGTGCTGGTGAGCAGTGCAGGGCTAAACCAGGGTGAGTGTCTGGGAACAGAATGGACCACACTGGAGGGGTGGGTGGGGCAGAGCTGAGTCCTTTTCTGGTGATGGGTGGCAGGGGGCAGGTGAGGAAACTCAATGTACACATCACGTATAAATATGAGGCACTGTTAGTCCCAGGTCAACTGCATCCTTTACTTATTCAACAAACATACATTAAGTCCCCACTTTGTGCCAGGAGCTGTACTTAGAACCATTGGAGTTTATCCCTAAGGAGCTTGCAGCAACCTTGGCGGTGGGGCACAGGCATATATATAACCTCCAAACCCTGATGGTAGCAGAGGAAGTAGTACCAATTCTGCCAGATTGGCATGTGGAGGCAAGGGGGAGGAAGAGTCATTTAATCTGGTCCCTGAGGACAGACAGAAAAGGAGGGAGGGCTGCTCAGGCAGAGGGAACTGTGGGAGGAAAGGTCTAGAGGTACGGCTGGGCTCAGGGCCTGGGATTCAAAAAAGGCTGAAAAATCAGGTGAGAGGCCCGGGACAACCCTGTTTTCCACACATAGTAGTTTGATTTCTCCTCTTTCCCACATGCTCTACTCCCGGGATCGTACCAGCCTCTTATTCTCTGTCTGCTCCCGTGAGAAAGTGCTCAAGTTAGGGGTGCCCTAACTCTCCATTCCCTAAGGTGAGAGCACCCCATACCTGAGGCAGGGTAGGGTGGATTGGGCTCCTAGGGAGCTTGGTGATTCCAAAATAAAAACAAAACCAGACCCTACCCTAGCCTCACCCCTTCAGTTAAAGAAGTGCCAGTTTCCACCACTGGCTTCTTGGCCAACAAGAGGTCCAGCTGCTTGATGGTCAAAAACAGCTGGTAAGGAAATAACACTCTAAGTGGTTTAATTTATTACTTAATTTAGCCTCCTAATGAAAACCTGGCTGCAGTCCTACATGGTGTGGTTTCTTCCCCCATGCAGACAGCCTTGTCCTTTTTTGTCCTCGTCTCTCACTTATTTAACTTCCACTTGCCTGACCTATTTCTGGTGGGTAGATGGTCCCTCTGAAGCAGTCAGAAAATGGGGTTTCTCAGACCCTCTGAATGGGACAGGTGGAAGGAGACAAAATATATCCTGTTTGGCCCCTTAGAGGACTGAGGGGCCTCACCTAAGGGAGAGTCACACTGGCCATTAGTGGCAGGCAGGGACCCGATCTCCTGTCTTCACAGCTACCAATAAGATTTTGATTGGCTGATATAATAACAACAACAATGATAATGATGATGATTTACTAAGTGTAACTAGGCACTGAGCTATGTGCATTAATTACCTTAATGCTTAAAATAATTGCATGGTGGGATTACTACAACCTCTTTTACAGAAGAGGAAACTGAGGCATGAGCTAGAAAGTGGAGAGAGATATACAGAAGGGGTACAGATGTTTTACTTTTCTCTGGGCAGTTCTAGTTTTGGCTTCTTGTAACTTCTTTCAGTTTGATAGCCTCTGGTTGAAGCTAAGAATGAGGGACTCTTCCCTCGGAAGAGATGCCAGTCAGGGGCTGCAGGACGTGGCAGGACCAGTGTTCTCTAATCCTGGCAGGATCCTGGGTTGAGAGGACCATGGTGGCTGTCACCAACAAAGCAAATTTCTTGGGGGAACCCTCTTCTGGGGGGACAACACTTTTCTCACTGGTCCTCCATCTCCTTGACTTCGAGGCCAGGGATCCAGCAGCTGCTGGTGCTACAGTGAGACACGGGCTGGCCTGGCACCTCTGGGTGACCACTGGCTTTTTCTTTTAGGTCACTGTATTTGTTGTGTGCAGATAAATGAATGACAGCAACTCTTTTGGACCAAACTTAGGAGTTGATTGCTAACTATAGTGTCATGTGGATGTTGTTGTAGGTGGAACTTGAATTAAAATCCTAGCACTAAGAATTCTTAGTCATTAGGCCCTGAGATATGTTTTTCTAAGTACATGACTCTATTTTTTACTTCACTTGCAAGTGTCAACATTATATGGATTAGTCAGGGCTCCACTCACCACCTTAGGCCAGTGATTTGGCTTTCTCCTTATTCTCTGCATTTATACATGTACAGAGGCTTGGGAAGTTATGCCTATTGATGGGTATCACCCTTTGCTATGCTTTTCTTGGATCCTTGTTTCTAAATTGCAGTCTGATCCATGAAATGAGGACTCCCCCAGTGCTTATGACAAGAATCAGTGAGCAAACAAAATAGTACTAGTCAACAAGTTAAAAGATCTGGATGTGAATACTAGCTGTTACCTATAGCAGTGTGACCCTGGGAAAGTCACATGACTTCTTGGGCCTCAGTTTCCTCCTCTGTATAATGGAGTTGATGGAGGTTCAGCTTTGTTTCCCTTGCAGGGTGGTTGTGAGGATAAAATGGCATGGAGAATTTGCAAGAACTGTGTGCACCATAACTTTATAGCCTCAATGTCACACAAAGATGAAGAGGTTATTAACAACCAAATCCCTAAGAACTTCTCCAATGAAGGACAACATGTGGATAACCCTATAGCATATGTCAGCCGGAGGTTGTGTATCTGATAGCTGGGGACACAGACTCAAAGCCTCTGCACCTAAGACTACCTTCCTGCTAGTGGACTCCACCTAGATGGCCACCATAGGAGACCCTGTCCCCAGGTGACCATGAAGAATACACCTGCAAAAAATCAAAACTTTACTTTAACAAAGTAGATTGATTCAAATAGGAGAGTCATTTTAAAAGAAGGGGGATTACAAATATTAATATTTAACTAAGGTTAATATTAAGATGAGCATCGAAATCATGAAAATCTATCAAACAACCAGTTGTGGAAGGAGGCAGAGTAAGAATTGTAGATAATTACATTCTCTGTAGAATTATAGAGAAATAAATTTGAGATTATACTTTGGAAGGCAACTGAGAGTTGAAGGGATCCTTTCCAGGGGTTATGCTAGAAGCAGTGCAATTGACACCAGTAAAGAGCTCCCTAGGTTTCTACTTACTATATTTAAGTCTAAACCTATGAAAATATATTTGGACATTATTTTTTCTAGTCTTCTTTTTAAAATTTCATTCATCAATATCTTAGTTTCTAAGCTCTGTTTCACTTAAAGTGTCTCTAAAATGCAATTTTTAATATAACCTCCTTCTGGATGGGTTGGTCCAAGATCTATTGGAAAGGCTTCTAAACTCTCCTATGTTGACTACTAGAAATTTTCTAGTTTTCAATAGTATCTTGCTTGAAAGTGTAACAAAAATCACCTTAGTTAGATACATCTTTCTTGAAAGGTAGATAGAGCTGAATGTTATCATTCACTTGTAAAATGGTGTGAATTAAATCAGAAGATTTCCTGTTCTCCTAAACTTTTAAAACTAAAGTTTAATCAACATACAGTAAAGTGCAGAGATCCTAAGTGTAAAGCTTGATGACTTCTTTCAAAGAGAATATATGCATTTAAGGCTATGTGTTTTCCTCTGAGTACTGCGTTGGCTGCTTTCTGAACATTTTAATTTGTTGTATTTTCATTATTAATATGAAAGTGTTTTCTAATTCCCATTGTAATTTATTCTTTGATCTAAGATTATATGTGTATTGCTTGATTTTCAAAAATTTGTGAATGTTTTAGTTGTATTTTTCTTGTTGATTTCTGGCTTGATTCTACTGTGGCTGCAGAATATGCTCTGTATGACTTTAGTCCTTTGAAATTTGTGGAGACTTGCTTTATGGCCCAGAAAATAGTTTCTTTCAGGGAATGCTCCATGTGCATTGAAAATAATGTGTATTCTCGTTTTGTTAATCATACTATTAAAACATATATTCCTACTGAAGAAATAGATAGAAAAGCGGGGGAAAGGTAAGGATTATAGTGAACATTTAAGCATCTCATCTCAGTTCTCAACACAGTGAGGCAGTGCAAAAGGAGTAGTGTGGTGGCAGGAGGTGCTCAAAGGCAGGGCTTCAGTTTAGCCTGGAAGCCTATGTATGGGTGGGTGGGACTCTGTGGGGCTGTATCTCAGGGCCTCTGCCATCAAAGCAGAGCTAATAATGTTGTTAAGCCCAGAAAGTGATGGTTGTCACCCTTACCCATTCCCCCCATCACCTGACTTAAGGAAGATTGGGCTTGCACCCAGAGACCTGGGTTCTGGTCTCACTTCTGTTTCTAACTTGCTCTGTGACATTGGGCCTCAGTTTCTCTCATCTATAAAACTAAAATAACTTCATCTCCCTTGCTGGGCTGGGTAAAAATGAGGTTCCATTCCAGGTGTTAGTGCTGGCACAGTAACTTCTGATCACTTCTGCATCATCTATGGCTCTGTGTATGTCATCATGTGCCTAGGAATAACAATGGCTAATACTTATTGATCATGTGCCATATGTCAGGTATGGTTCCAAGTACTTTGTAAGTAGTACCTCTTTTGATCCTCACAATAATCCATGAGTAGGCATAATCATCACCCCCACATTACAGATGAGTAAAGGGAAACAGATTTTTATAGAGCTTGCTGAGGCCACACTGTTAGCAAACTGGGAGTGGAATTTGCAATCAGGTCGTCTGGCTTCGAAGTGGACTCTACAGGGGACTATGTGTTCTAGTTTGCCCACAATACCAGTTTCTCCTGGATAGTCCCAATTGACGCCTATTGTCTTGGTATGATTACTTTTGTGCCCTTTTTTACTTAAAAAATATCCTGGTTTGGATGTTCAATCCTGGCTCTTTTACCATCCATATGCTATAGGTTTCTCCAACCCACTTCATGCTCTTACATCGAGGGTCATCAACCCCCACTAATTAAGCCTAAGGCATTTGCTTAATTACATTATTTGCTAAAATCAGAGCTCAGTTCTGTATCCTGAACATCCATCACAGCATCTGACGCATGGGTGTCAGTAGATGCTGAGTGAATGAATGAACAAATAAACACACGCACTAAAGAGCCATGTGAAAGTACCTGCACTCTTTAAGAGTTATGTAAGTATTTATCACACATTTCCCAGGACACTAAAGTCAAAGATGAAGAAAAGGAGAGAAGTTAAACTTATAACTTTTACAACCTGAACTTATATGAATGTGGAGGACAGTTCTGTGTGGATGGTTTAGTGTAGGCGTCAGCAGTTCTACCAACAGGGCCTCCAAGGAAGTCTTGCACAAGTCAGTTCAGGAAGTTCCTCTCATCTTTTTCTCCCAAGAGCTTTCTCTGTCCTCGCCACATCGTCTTGTCTTTTTCCTAATTGTCCAGTTCCATCTTCAGATAAGAAACACAGACCTATGTCCATAGTACATCAAAGTAGAAAATTCTTTTGGAAATTATCTAAATGAGGCAAAACTGGGGACAGGACAGTTCCACTGGTGGGAAACCCCTGGGGCACAGTCAAATGCTTCCTAGAGGAGTCAGATCTCCAAAGAAAACACACAGGAGGGGGAGCTTTAATAGGTATTGACAATAAATATGCATCTGCTCCTTCTCTGAGCCCCACACCCTATTTTCCTTCCCTTTGCTCCAGCCCTTAAAGATGGTTTCCTACAGAAGCTGTGAAAGCCAGGAGCTCCCAAGCCCACCCCAGTGGGATCTCATTGCTGACAAACATAAGTGGCTTCTTCCCTCTCCTCCTGCAGACACTCAGCATCACAGGCTGCAGAGCTGTGAGATGGAGAGTGTGTGTGCACTGGATCTGAAAGTAGCTCACTGAATAAACAAATGCTGGATCCAAGGAAGACAGGTCATTCTGCCACTGCTCCAGAAATATGTGATTTTCTAGTCATGGAGACAGGTATTTTAGGTCCCTGAAAAGCCATCTCCAGTCCCAGCACCTTTCCTACACTCTCTGGTGGGCAGTCTGATAACGTAGCCCCGTGCAGCTTCAGCCAGTGAATAGTAGTGGGGCCTCTCATTGGGCCCAGGTCTTCATTAAATTGTTTCAGTAACTCAGTGAGGCAGTTGCTATCACATCTATTTTATAAATGAGGCTGGGCTCCTCTGTTGGACCTGGTGTCACTGATGTCCAGAAAGGCCTCTGAGGTCTGGCTTTTAGTAAGCTTTGAGGAGTGAAGTCATCCCTATCTAGAGTTGATTTCTCTGTCCAGGATTGGTCCTTGGAGCACCGAGATGTCTCCTGAGAAGCCTCTCAGAACAAGGATGGAGGTTTCAGAGGTGGTCAATTCAGGGTGAGCTCAGGATCTGTAAGGCAAGGAGCAGTGGCAGCAGGAAGGCCCTTGGGCCCAGACTGTTAGGGTCTAGCAGAGAGATGGCATATGGGAATGAAACAAAGATGGGGTGACCACATCACTTGACTGCAGGGGGACTGTACACATCAGAGTCCTTGTGAGTGGCTGCTCCTGGAATTGTGCAGGGTACCCTATATAAAGATGTGAACAGCTGCTCAATTAACAAGCTTCTCGTCTTCCTTCTTTTTTCTCTCATTTCTGGTAAACCAGAACCATTATCACCTATCCTCCCTGCTGAGCCTGGGTGCCTTTCTTCTGATGGGGTTGGTTGGGTGAAATTCTAACTTTTATTGGAAGTTGTCAAGCAGGGACTGAGCAGCACAATATACAGTGGATGAGAAGGGAGGTAGGTGTCTAAAGGTTGGGCTGCCCAAACCCAGTGAGGGTGGGCAGACATTTGGGGGCTGATACACCTGATCATACCCCCACTCCATGGATCCTTTTAAATATATAATCTTTAACTGAGATCTGTAGGTAGACATCTCCCCTTTCTTCTAGATGATGGGAGGTACATTAAAACTTACTTAAATTTGATTCAAAAGGTAGCCCAGACTGCTAGTGGCCTACCCAAAGTAGTTTTCCCCTTCTTCCATTATAATGAAGTTGTAGCTGGGTACGTAATCACCTACATTTCAGCAGCCATACTTCCCAAACCTCTAAGCAGCTATATATGGCTGTGTAATAGTTCTTGACAATGAATGTGAGTGGAAGTGTCACTTCCAGGCTTAGACCTTATAACATTGCTTCTGGAAAGACTAGGGGCTTTTGGTCAAGGTGGCCAAGTAGGTAAATGCTGTGCTCACTTCCTCCATGACCACATCAAAATTACAATGAAACTACAGAACAACCATCATTGAGAATCACTTGAAGTCTAGTTGAACAGAAGTCCTATAACTAAGGACACACAGAAGAAGCTATGTCGAGACTGGTAAGATGGATAGAGACATGGACAGGCTGGTTCCACACCCACAGAGTGGTAGTTAAGAAATGAGAAGGATATCTCAGCTGTGAAGGTCCTCCTTGAGGAGCGAGGGGTCCCAGCCCACACCAAGCTCCCCAGCTCAGGGTACTAGCGCTGGGAAGAGAAGTTCCCATAACTTTTGGCTATGAAAATCAGTGGAGATTGTGGCTGAGCGAGATGAAGGGCTGCGGGAATCTCAGGCGTTCCTCTTAAAGGCTCTGCACATGGACACTCACTGACAGACTCACTCGCTCTGAGCTCCGGTATTATGACAGTAGCTCGAAAGGTACCAAAAACATACAGGGAGGAACTAAATTGTCTGGCTTCAGGATGAGGGCTGAAGCGACAGCTTTCTCTCAGACAGAAGTGTTGGCAGAAGCCACTGTTCCATTGCTGAGCCTTCCCCCAACCCAGTCTGCACACACAGGCAGGTACTATATCTGAGTTTCCATCAACCTGGCTAACACTGTTTGCCCCACCGTGGTGATTCCTTGAAACTCTGCTCCGCTCAACTTGCCAGCCTACGCAAGCTACTTCCAGTGGCTTTTCCACATAAATGGCCTGTCTTGGATAGTGCTGAGGACTTTCTTAAAATATTTCAAAGGTTCATAAACCCCAAACAAGCAGCATCTGGCCTCAGTATGTCCTGTACCTCTAGCTAAGCACCCCTAGCCTGGCACTAATCGTGGCTGGCCTCAATTCACAGCTTAACCTCTCCTAGGTACCTCCAAGGCCAGCACAACAGTCTTATGGCAACCACTTGCAGATCACTTTATACCTTATACCAAGTGGCCTGGGTAGGGCAAATGTAGCAGGTGATCCTGGCCTGTACCAAAGTCCCTCCTAAGAAGCCATAGAACCAACACATATGGTGACCAGCTTCAGACCACATTAGGGCACCACCCATCCTCCTCCACAAATGACACACCCAAAGGGCAGACTCAGCAGGCCACAGATCCCTGCTAAAGCAAATCCTGCTCTGTAGGGTCAGCCCCCGCATAACAGCTCCCCTACTGTAGTCATGGCTAGTCCTTACAGCTGATCAGCCTGAGGATCAATCCCAACCATTCACAGGCCAATGCCAATCAAGGCTCAAGTACAATAGGAAGGCACACAAAACCCACACAGGGTACACACTTGGAATACCCACCTCAGGTGACCAGGGAAACTGTGCCACTGAGCCCCACAGGACACCTACTACATAAGGTCACTCTGTGAAGAGCTGGAGATATAGTAACTAGACCTAATACATAGAAACAAACACAGGAGGCAGTCAGAATGAGGAGACAAAGAAACATGTTCCACATGAAAGAGCAGAACAAAACTCCAGAAAAAGAATTAAACAAAATGAAGACAAGCAATCTATCGGATGCAGAATTCAAAACCCTGTTTGTAAAGAGAGTCAATGATCTCAGACTATTGTTGTAGCCAGAACCAGTCAGTGAGAATGTCAACACAGAAATAGGAAACATAAAAATGTAGGTAGAAAACATAAAAAAGAACCAGTCAGAAATGAGGAATACAACAACTGAAATGAAGGGAATCAACAGTAGATTAGATGAAGCAGAGGACTGAATCAGTGATTTAGAAGATAAGGTAGCAGAAAACATCCACCTTATTTAAAGAAATAATGACATAAAACTTCCCTAACCTGGTGAAGGAAATAGACATAGAAGCCCAGGAAGCTCAGAGCATCCCAAACAAGTTGAACTTAAAGAGGTCCACACCAAGACAATCATGATTTAAATGCCAAAGGTTAAAGACAAAGAGAGAATCTTAACAGCAGCAAAAGAAAAGCAATTTGTTACCTACAATGGAGCTTCCATAAGACTGTCAGCCAATTTCCCAACAGAAACTTTGCAGGCCAGAGGAGATTGTCAAGAAATAGTCAAAGTGATGAAAAACAAAGATCTACAATGAAGACTACTCTACTCAGCAAAGCTATCATTTAGAATCGAAGGACAGATGAAGAATTTCCCAGACAAGCAAAAGCTAAAGGAGTTCATCATCACCAAGCCAGTATTACAGGAAATTTTAGAGGGACTTCTTTAAAAATAAGGAAAATGGTAAAAAAAAAAAAAAAAAAAAAAGATAAAAAACGTGAATAATAAAATGGCAATAACTACATATCTTGCAATAATTACTTTAAATGTAAATAGATTAAATGCTCCAGTCAAAAGACATAGGGTGGCTGAATGGGTAAGAAAACATGACCCTTACAAATGTTGCCTACAAGAGATTCACTTCAGATAGAAAAACACACACATATTGAAAGCAAAGTGATGGTAAAAGATATTTCATGAAAATGGAAACAAACAAAAGCTAGGATAGCAATACTTATACCAGACAAAATAGACTTTAAAACAAAGGGTATAAAAAGAGACAAAGAAGGACCCAGTAATTCCATTAAGTATTCATCTGAAGAAACCCAAAAGACTAATTCAAAAAGACATATGCATCCATATGTTCATTGCATACCATAGCCAAGCTTTGGAAGCAACCTAAGTGTCCATCAATAGATGAATAGATAAAGAAGTGGTAGATATGGAATATTACTCAGCCATAAAAAAGAATAAAATTTTGCCATCTGCAACAACATGGATGAGCCTAGAGGCCATTATGCTAAGTGAAATAAGCCAGAAAAAGACAAGTACCAGATGATTTCACTTATATGTGGAATCTGAAAAACAAAATAAATGAACAAACAAAACAGAAATGAATTCATAGATAACATAGAATATTTTGAGGGTTTCCAGATGGGAGGGGGTCTGGGGACTGAGTAAAAAAGGAGAAGGGATTAAGAAGTACAAATTTGTAGTTTGAAAATAGTCATGCGGATGTAAAGTATAGCATAGAGAATATAGTCTATAATGTTGTAATAACTATGTATGGTGTCGCATGGGTACTAGATTTATCAGATTGGTACTAGCTTTATCAGAGTGATCACATTGTAGGTTATATAAATGTCTAATCACTACGTTATATACCTGAAACTAATACAACATTGTATGTCAACTGTGATTAAAAAATAAAAACTCATTAAAAAAAAAAAAACACAAGAAAACATTGCCCCTGCACATCTCCACAATCTTTCCCCTCCTGAGAGCTGGACCATTAGATGTGCCTGAAATTAAGCTTCAACCATGCAGACAAAGACAGCATCTCAACAATGGTTCTCTAACTTAGGGTACATTAGGATCACCTGGACAGCTTTTACAAACATAGATAGCTGGGCCCCATCCCCAGAGATTCTGATTTAGCAGGTCTGGGTAGTGCCTGAGAATCTTCATTTCAAATACGTTTCTAGGAGATGCTTTTGCTGATTGTCTTGGGACCATACACTGAGACCACATACTGCCCTTGAGGACAGTAGAGAAACAAGGTGAAAGGAACTTGGATCCCTGTTTTGCTGTGTAGAGCAGAACAGCTTGCTTATCCTGGGTTGTTACATGAGAAAAAGAAACTTCTTTGTTCCTTAAACCACTGTCCTATTGGGTCTTTGATACAGCAGCTTAGCCTTGTCTCTAACTGAATCATATCTCTGGGAGTCATAGTCTTCTCTGTATAATGACTTATTCAAAAAGAAAAAAAAAGAAAAAAAAAACCTACTCTAGCTCTATCTTTAGGAGTCACAAATTTGTCATTAATCAGACCAGTACACAGAGCCAGAATACAATCTCAGGTTTAAGATTCCTAGGCTTGATCTAATTGCGATACATACTGTCTCCCAAGTCTTCTACATTTCTCTGGATCCTGTCTCCCTCTCAAGTTATTGCCAGATCCTTCTCTTCACTACCAAGGTCTGCAGATTCACTTCCCTGTCCAACCATTCTGTAGCCTACCATGGTCCAGCCTCCTCCACCACTCCACCTGTCTCAAAGTCACTTCTAATTGCCCAAAGCTGCTTTTCAAATCTCATCTTGCTTCACCTCTGCTGATTTGAAACCCTTAATCACACCTTTCTTTTGAAGCTCTCTCCACCTCTGGTTTCATGGTATCACTCTCTCCTGATCATTCTCCCATGTCTCCAATTCGCTTTGATCTGAACATCACACCACAAAGTCTCTTTCTCAGTTTCATCAACTGGGCCCTCTTCTTGGATCATCTCTTTAAGGCTGGCATTCCCTCCATGGTAGTAAGGTGGGAATCACTTTTTTTGCTTTGCCTCTTGTCTCTCCTTTTTCAACCTCGTTCATGCCCAACTCCACCTATGTCTAACAAGCTGATGACTCTTGAAAGCCTGCTGAGCTCTAGGCTTACTCACATGGCTACAGGTCTCTGACATTCAGTATGTCCAAAACTAACTCAATACCTTCCCTCACCAACCCAACCGTCTTGTATTCCGAATCTTAGTGACACTACCACCCATCTACTTGTCCAGTGCACAACCTTCAGGATTATGTTCAACTCTTTCTCAATGTCACCACTTCCCACCTCAACACTAAATACTTCACCAAGGTGTCCCCCTTCTGCAGCTCTCCTTAAGGGACATCTTGTGAATCTGCTCATTCTGCTTTTCTCACTGCTACCACCTTGTCATAGGCCCACACCTCATTTATTGTTGCAGTGGTCTGGTTGGTTGTTCATGTATCTGTTTTCCCCTATGAGATTAACTAATTAATCTATTAATTCATTGAACATTCAAAGTGTCACTATGTGGCACAGGATGTGCTAGGTGCTGGAGATGGAAAACAAAAAAGATAAAGAAAAAAGAAGGAAATGAATGAAATAGTCCCCAACCTCAAAGAACTCTCAGCTGGGGAGACAGACAAATCGATGGCATCATTTCATTCAACATAATGCATGAAGTTCAGAGAGAAGAACACACAGGAGTGCTGAAGAAAGAACATTTGCGAAAGTGTTCACAGATGAGTGGGATTTGACAAAGAAGGTAACAATGCAGGTATATGCCAGGCTCATGATTTTGGACTTTATTTTGTAAGCAGTGGGGCACCAGCAGATTTTCTGATCTGGGGAATGACAGAATTAGAGTCATCTTTATGAGATTGAATTAAATAAACTCAAATGGTTTAGCAGGTTCAAAACAGAGCCTGGGTTTGGGGAATGAGCATTTATTTAAATGAATTCTAAAAATACCTGTGGAGTCAGGCGTGTGCTTGATCAGCTCCCTGTGGCTCTGTAAGGCCATGGAGAGACTGTGTTGTCTAGGACAGTCACAGGCTGAGTGCCCGACCCACTGTCAGTCCAAGGCAGTTGGCCCAGGCTGCCTAACTGCAAGGGTGGACCAGGGTAGAATTGCAGAGGAGGCCAATGGTGAGAAGTGAAACTCTGATCTCACCCAGGAAAATCACCACCTTTCTGACTAAGAACATAGGGTTTTAATTTTGACACATTGGGTCTCAAAAACACCTTTAAAAAAGAGCACATTGCCTAATATACTTACTGCTCCCACAAAACCAGCATAATTATAGAGAAGAATACAGTCTATTTTTCCCACACTCTGAGATGGATCTATATTATAATTTCCCCAGTCTTATTGAATGAATGGATCTTTGATTTCCACCGGGAAAGAGCTGCTCTTTTCCTCACACACATAGAGATGTGTGTGAGACCCTATCTAGGTGGGGGCTGCTTGGTCATCACCCCTGAGGGAAGTCTGGTGCTTGGCATGAGGGGGATTTCATTAGGGATAGTGTATGCTCCTGGAACCCATGAGAGGGACAGGTGCTGAGTGCAGACCTCCCCTCCCATGATTCCTGCCAAACTGATGCTGAGGATGTCTGCCAATAGGCACAGTGTGACATTAACAGAGGCATCAGCAGACAGTGGGACAAGCAGAGGCCAAGGTGTCATGGGGTCTAATTCAGGATTTCCCTCTCCATTAGCCAGCACTTTGGGAAAGTTGCTGACTCTCTCTGAGCCTCAATTTCTTTATCTGTACAATGAGAAAGGTGATGTTCCAGCCGTACATTTTTTCAAATAAACTTTTTATAGACCTCAATATATAAAACAGATAAGACTACAGCTTCTCTGGTTAAAGGGTGTGCTAAGGTCCCCTCATTTGATCATCATCTCCCCACCCCCACTCATCTAAAGCTGGAAGCATAAAGAATCCCAGCTCTAGCACTCCATAAGACCAATATTCAGGCATCAACTTTCTTATTCTTCAATTGCGTATTGTCCCCCCCCCCCACCCTTGTCTATGGTCAAGTTGAGCCAGGGGAAAGCTACAGGGGTCTACATCATGGAAGTCTATATCATAGACCCAAAAGATATTCTTAGAACTGAAAGTGACCTCCCAGATCATCTAAGAAGCCCTTCACTTAATAGTTTAGCTTCTTCTGACCCCTACCTGGCCCCAACCACACCCACTCTTTTTTTTTTATTGTAATAAAATGCATGTAACATAAAGTTTACCATTGCAACCATATTAAAATATACAATTCAGTGGCACATTTCCATATGGTACATTCACATTGTTGTGCAACTATCACTCCTATCTAGTACCAGAACTTCTGTATCATCCCAAATGGAAACCCTGTGCCCATTAAGCAGTTACTCCGCATTCCCTTTCCCCTCAGCTCCTGGAAACCAATAACTTTTCTGTCTATATGGATTAGCCTATTCTGAATACTTCATGTCAATGAAATCATATAATATGTGGTTTTCTGTGCTTCTCTCAGCATAATTTTTCAAGAATCATTCATATTCTGTCCTTCATCAATACTGCCTTCCTTTTTAAAACTGAATAATACTCCATCATATGAATATACCATATTTTGCCTATCTATTTAGCTACTGATGGACATTTGGGTTGTTTCCACTTTTTGGTTATTGTGAATAGAGCTTCTATGAACATTCATGTAAGAGTTTTTGTTTAAACGTCTGTTTTCAATTCCTTTGGGTATATACCTAGGAGTGGAATTGCTGTGTCATATCGTAACTCATTGAGTTATTGAGGAATCTCCAAACTGCCTTCCACAGCCCACCTCATTTTTTGAATGTGGTGTCTGCCCTGGGCAACTGGGTATAGTCGCCCCCCACCCCCTGCCCTGGGGAATGGCAGAATCCCTTGCACGCTGGCATGTGGTTTGCTATTTCCGTCCTCTCCAGGCTTTAGCTCACTGGTTACTTGCACAAATGACAGGAATAATGATAATAATTATAATCATAATGATATAATTATTATAGTAGTTCTCACAATAACTAAGAGGTAGGTACTCTTTGGATCCCTGTTTTACATATGAGGAAACTTATTCAAGGACACACAACTTTGTCCGAAGTACAAATCCATTGCCCCATCCACTCCCTGTGCTGTTCTCAGGGAGCCTCCCCTGACTTTAGGACAGTTTGGCAGACTGTCTTGCCCAGGCTCCTGGTGCCTGCCTCCCAGAGACTCGTCCTAGTTTGGTCCCTGCCAGGCCAGTCCATGAGCCTGGGCTGACTTCCAGTTTCCATCATCGCATCAGGCTTCTCTGATTAGTGCCAGCTCCTAGTTGATGATGTGAACTACCTCTTCCAGGAGGCTTCTGACACAGCTGAGCCCTGCTCTGTGTTCTCAGCTAGGGCCTGGGGAACACAAGGCACAAAGACTGGTCACAGCACATTTGGATTCACACTGTGGACAATAGCTTCTCAGACCTATGCTCAGACGAGGAAACCTGGGCTATGTCTTTGGAAGCTGCACCCAGACCTCAGGCTCTGAGTCCATGTGACTATGACAGCAAGAAGACTGCTAACCACACACAGGCCCAGAGGAGGCGGCCAGTGATACCATGTCCAGCTGGTTCTGCTCCAGCCCTCTCTGCTGCAGAGTTAGGATGGAAGCATCTAAAGTAGATCTTCCCTGTCACTCTGCCATCTGCTCATGGGTAGTCTGTGTGCTAGTATCTGGAAAAAATTATAGCAGGCCAGGGGAGCGGGGTGACCATGACCATAAGAGTGGGGGGAAAAATCTCCAAACATCCACAGTGCCCCAATGAACCAGGCAGATGCAGGAGACACTGTGGGCCCAGAGGGCCTCCCATGCTTAGATTAAGGACTCAGACTAAAGCTGGAGTCCCATGGGGCATCTATTCTTAGGGTTGTGCTGTCACTGTCGTATATATGTGAGAAGGGAAGGGCTATAAGATATGGCTCCTTAAAGCAGTCTAGAGGATATGCGAGACAGTCAAGGCCCCAAATCAATAACGATTCCAGCTCTCACACTGAACAAGGACTCACCATCAGGCCTGACACAGAGGACCCAGTTCTCAGATATGGGAGCCCAACAGCACTGCCTCCTCCCCCCAGGGTAGGATCTCAGCTCAGTGCAAACTCCCCAGAGCAGCCGCTCCCCATGTCCACAGCGACAGCCACTATTTGCTTGATGTGACAATTTCTGAGAGCTGCTTGGGAAATGACGCTGATTGGAGCCCATAAAGGACACCCATGAGCTTCAGGAAAGAGGTCCTCATGGGTGGCTTATGCATAATCTTGCTGCAAGCAGGAAGGGGCTTTCCTCCCTCTGCCATCCTGGGCTAGGAGGAGGAGGGAGCTGGGCGTGAATATAAACATGAGCCTGGTCTCATTTTGGTTTGGGCTGTGGTTTGGTTTGGGTTTGGGTTTCTCTCATGTGCATGGAGAGAAAACTGCCACCTTATTGGCTGTTTGACTTTAGGTGCGTCATCTAATATAAAAGGATATAGACCCCTAGAAAGTGACCATGAAGGCCAGTAAGTGCTGGTTGACCACAAAGCCTGCCCCGCTCCCAAACACACCACCACCAGCAGCAGGCTCTAACAAGGGGATGACGGCAGGAACCAGCCAGGCTGGAGGAGAGGTGCTTTGGGGTATAAGGAGGGGCTCTCCTGCAGAAGACTTCATTATGGTGCACACCAGTTCGTGCTTAAGCATATTCACAACCTGCTTGCTGGGATCAGAAAGGTGCAGACATTACTTCCAGGCAGCAGGAAATGGAAAGAAAAAACATGCCTAAATGACATAAAAACTCATCTCTTTTCCCAGAGAGGAGGTTTTGTACTATTTCTCATTTGCTTTCAAAATAGTGTCCCATTGTCTCTGGAGCAGGGCACCATGGCTTAGCAGTAAGCCTAAAAGACTGACCATTCCTTCCAAGGACTTATAACTTGGGGGCCCCCGAAATTGTATAAAAAATGTTACCATTTATGTGCTGGGGTGTCATAGATTTTAGCAGATGCCCAAAGAGGTTTATGATTTCCTCCAAAGAAAAGATTCAGGCTCCTTTTGGGTAGTTACAGATGAGGCCTGGACTATCAACTTATGTTGTAGGCACAGGATCAGAGACCCGGTGAGCCCAAGGGTGCCAGGAGAGGGAAAATGGGGACTAGAAGCCAGGTGTCCCAAGTATGCAGACCCCAGTTTGGCTTATTTTCTACCACAGCACATGGACCACAGATCTGTGCACGTGTATATAAAGGTGAGGGAGAGAACACTCATGCATCCAAATTTAAATTTAAATTTTCACTTTGGGACTTGCATGTAAATTTGTTAGGTCTTAAGTCTAGGAGGTGAAGTAATTTATTAAAGAGAGTTTAGGCTGAGCTGCTGAGTTCCCTGATAAATAAACCATGTTTCCTCATCTCAAGTCTATGAAAACATATTTTCCAGGGACTGACAAACCCCCTTGGAAAGCATTAGAATCTTCTCCCTGCAGGAGAGCCAAGCACATGGACACTTGTCTTTTTAAAGATACTTGACCTTTCTGAGCAAGAAAATAAATGCACTTACATGCCAACTAACAAATACCCCCACTCTGTTACCATAATTCTTTCTAAAAAAAAAAAAAAAAAGGAATACCTTAGTTCCATGAGCTATAGAGGGACGGTGTTATGGAAACAGACTTGGCATCAGAACATCCTCAATGTTGCCCACGTTGGTGCCTTAACCATGTACTAATTACATCACCAAAAGGATCACACTACCCATTGTTTCCAAAGTTCGAGAAGCCACCTGTATATCCCAGGACTTGAAGATAGAGAAGGAACTTTAGAAACCAGTCCACTCCCATATATTGGCCAGAGAGACCCGGAGGGTGGGTATCATTTCTCATTGAACAAGGCTGAGAAGAGCTGCAACTCAAACCCATATCTCTGGTTCCCAGTCCAGTGCTCCAGGTTTGGGGGGTGGTGCTGCAGACTCACAGTGCTGCCAATAGTCATGATCTTGAGGTTCCCAATGCCTCTGGTTGTAACCAAGGCCAACAATAGTAGCACATTGGGAGCTGACAAGTCTGCAGTGCTTTAGAGACATGAAGAGCTCGAAAAGGATGCCTCATTTTTACTGATGGTGATGATAATATGTAATGTTTATACACCACCCTGGCTGCTAATTTCCAAAATGAGAAAGGAAGAATTTAAAGACCTAGCCAGCTCTGTGGATAGCAACTGCATTCTCGGTAACTCGGATGGAACATTTATCTCTGGCTTCCCCAAGTGCCTTTGGTTTTTGAATTCTAAGATGACACAGGAATCCAACCTTTGGGTGGTGTGGCTCATGCCCTGCTAAGGACACACAGGATACTGGGCAGGACTTGGTAGAGTTGGGAATAACTGCTTTACATATTCACAAGCTCAAACCAGTTTAGATTTACTGAAATCAAATTTATTGTCACATCATGCCTAATCCTGGGCAAGCTTCCCCACCTCCACTCCCACCAATTTTGAGGACAGGTCTCCTTGGGTTTGAGGCTCTGCTGTTTGTTAGCTGTGGGCTTTGGGGAAGGTCTTTATCTTCTCTGTGCCTCAACATTCACAACTGTAAAATGGGGATAATAGCACTGATTTTACAGGGCTGTGGTGATTACAGGAGATAATGAATGTTAAAAACCTCATAAGGAAGAAAAAAATAAAGACTGTCCCAGACATAAAAAAATTGAGTGAATTCTCCACTATGAGGCCTGCATTACAGGAAATACTGAAAGGGATCAGCTCACCTGAAACAAAATGACCAAAAAAAAAAAAAAAAACAACCAAAAAACCATAATTAGAAATAAGGTTGACTAGCAGGCTGATAAAAGCAGAGGAGTGCAACCCTTACTAGAAACAGGACACTACAAGCTTAAAATAAGAAGAGATTTGCTATAGCAAGATAGTAATGAACATTCAGCATATATAGGGACAAACTGATACGACAATGACTGAAAAGGGGAGGATTCAAAGATCCAAATTCCCAAAGGGGAATGGAAATAAGGCACACACAGAAGAAAAGGGATGACTGTAAATATATAACTATCCTTTTCATATTCGTAATGGTAACCACACACCAAAGATTCAGAACCAAAATATATAACATAAAACAGACGGGCCAGAGGGAGAAGCCACAAAATCCAACCAAAATAAACAGAAACACAAGGACAAGGAAGCAATGGAAACACCGAGCTACCAGAAAGCAAAAGATAAAGTGGCAATAAGAAGACCTCATATATCAATAATCAACCTAAATGTAAATGGACTGAACTCACCAATAAAAAGGCACAGAGTTGCAGACTGGATTAAAAAACAAAACCCAAGCATATACTGCTTCCAGGAGATACAACTCAGTTCCAAAGACAAATACAGACTCAAAGTGGAAGGGTGGAAAATGATATTTCAAGCAAATGGCATTCAGAGAAAAGTGGGAGTAGTGGTACTAATATCAGATGAAATAGACTGTAAAATAAAAAAGGTAAAGAAAGATACTGAGGGACACTTCATAATGATGAAGGGAATCATGCACCAAGAAGACATAACACTTATAAATATCTATGCTCCCAATCAGGGAGCCCCGAAATATATAAAGCAATTACTAACAGAACCAAGGGGAGAAAGAGACCAAAACATTGTCATAGTGGGGGACCTAAGTATCCCACTGTCAGATATGGACAGATCATCGAAACAGAAAATCAATAAGGAAATAACGTCCTTAAAGGATACATTAGACCAACTGGACATAATTGATATTATACAGAGCCTTTCATCCCAAAACTGCTGCTTATATATTCTTCTCTAGTGCGCATGGAACATTCTCAAGGACTGATCACATACTGGGACACAGAGGAAACCTCAGCAAATATAAGAGGTTTGAAATCATACCAACCATATTCTCTGATCATGATGCTTTGAAACTATAGATCAACTGTAAAAAGAAAGAGGAAAGAACCACAAACACATGGAGATTAAAGAACGTACTACTGAAGAAAAACTGGGTCAGAGAAGAAATAAAAGAGAGATCAAGAAATACATAGAAATGAATGATAATGATAGTACAACATATCAAAACTTTTGGGACACGGCAAAAGTGGTCATAGGAGGAAAGTTCATATCATTACAAGACTACCTCCAAAAACAAGAATGAGCCCCAATAAACAATCTAATGCTTCATCTTTAAAAACTAGAAAAGGAAGAACAAATGAAGCCTAAAGTCAGCAGAAGGAAAGAAATCATCAAAATTAGAGCAGAAATGAGTGAAATTGAAAACAAAAAAAACAAAAAACAATGGGAAAAATAAATACAACAAAGAGCTGGTTCTTTAAAAAGGTTAATGAAATTGACAAACTCCTGATTAGACTCACCAAAAAAATAAATAAATAAATAAATAAATTATAAAGGACACAAATAAACAAAATCAGGGATGAAAGGGGAAATTATGACAGATACAGCAGAAGTACAAAAGATCATATAAGAATACTATGAAAAAGTATATAACATCAAATTTAATAACCTAGAATAAATGGACCAGTACTTAGAAAAATAGAACCTTCCTAGATTGAATAAAGAACTGGAAAATCTAAATAGACCCATCAGCAGTATGGAAATTGAGATAATCATCAAAAACCTACCAAAAAGTAAAAGTCCAGGACCAGATGGCTTCATCAGTGAATACTACCAAACATTTAAAGAAGATTTAATATCAATTCTCCTCAAACTCTTCTAAAAAATCGAAGAGAAGGCAATAATTCCCAACTCATTTGATGAGGCCAATACTACCTTGATACCAAAAACCTGGTAAAGAGAACACAAAAAAAGAAAACTACAGACCAATATCTCTTATGAACACAGATGCAAAAAACCTAAATAAGATACTAGTGAATCGAATACAGAAACATATTAAAAAGATTATATACCACGATTGAGTGGGCTTCAACCCAGAGGCACAGGGATGGTTCAACATACACAAATCGATTAATGTGATACATCACATAAACAAATTAAAAAGAATCATATGATCATATCAATAGATGCAGAAAAGGCCTTCGACAAGATACAGTACCCATGTATGATCAAAACACTTAACAAAATCAGTATAGAAGGAAAATACCTTAATATAATAAAGGCCATATATGACAAGCCCTCAGCCAACATTATATTTAATGGTGAAAAACTAAAAACCTTCCCTTTAAGATCAGGAACAAGGCAAGGCTGTCCACTATCACCACCATTATTCAATATAACATTGGAGGTCCTAGAGAGTGCAATTAGGCAAGAGAAAGATATAAAAGGCATCCAAATAGGAAACGAAGTCAAACTGTCACTATTTGCAGACAACATGATTCTCTATATAGAAAATCCTAAAGACTCCACAAGAACACTACTACAAACAATAAGCAAATAAAGTTTCTGGATACAAAATTAATGTTCAAAAATCCATAGTGTTCTTATACTCTAATAACAAGTGTCAGAAAAAGAAGTGGAAAAAATAATTCCTTTTGCAATTGCAACCAAAAAAATAAAATACCTAGGAATAAATCTAACAAAACATGTGAAGGACCTATATAATGAAAACTACAAAACTCTATTAAAAGAAATTGAAGAAGATACAAAGAAAAGACATTCTGTGTTCTTGGATTGGAAGAATCAACACAATTAAAATGACCATATTACCTAAAGCATTATACAGATTTAATGCAATCCTCATCAAAATCCCATTGGCATTTTTCAAAGAAATGGAACAAAAAACCCATCAGATTTGTATAGAAGCACAAAAGACCCCAAACTACCAAAGCCATCCTGAGAAAAAAGAATGGGGCTAGAGGCATCACTCTGCTTGCCTTCAAATTATATTACAAAGCATAATCAAGATGGCATGGCAGAAAAACAGACACATGGACCAGTGGAACAGAATTGAGAGTCCAGAAGTAAATCCATATTTATATGGGCAAATAATTTTCAACAAAAAAGCAAAAAACATACAGTGAAGAAAGGAAAGCCTCTTCAACAAATGGTGCTGGGAAAACTGGAAAGCTACCTGCAAAAGAATAAAACTAAACTGTTGCCTAGTTTCCCACCACACACCAAAATTAACTCAAAATGGATTAAGGACCTGAATATAAGACCTGAAACAGAAAACTGCATAGAAGAAAACATAAGAACTAAACTGAAGGACCTTGGATTTAAAGAGGATTTTATAAATATGAGTTCAAAGTCAAGGGAAACAAAAGCAAAAATAAACGAATGGGACTACATCAAACTAAAAAGCTTCTGCTCAGCAAAAGAAATCGTCGACAAGGTAAAGAGACAACCATCCGAATGGGAAAGTATATTTGCAAGCAATGCTTCCGATAAGGGCCTAATATCCAAAATATACAAAGAACTCATACGACTCAATAACAACAAAAAATAAAACCATCCAATCAAAATGGGCTCAAGACCTGAACAGACACTTCTCCCTAGAGGACATACAAATGGCCAACAAATATATGAAAAAATGCTCAACACTGCTAGCTACTAGTGAAATGCAAATCAAAACCACAATGGGATACCATCCCAGACCTGTTAGAATGGCTATAATCAACAGGACAAGTAATAACAAATGTTGGAGAGGATGCGGAGAAAAAGGAACCCTCATACTCTGCTGGTAGAGCCACTATGGAAACAGTATGGAGGTTCCTCAGAAAACTAAGAATTGATCTATCATATCAATCCCTCTACTGGGTATTTACTCCAAAGACTTGAAAACTCATATCTGAAAAGATATTTACACACCGATGTTCATGGCAGCATCATTTACAGTGGCCAGGACATGGAAGCAACCAAAGTGTCCTACGATTGACGATTGGCTAAAGAAGCTGTGCTACATATATACAATGGAATACTCAGCTATAAGAAGAGATGAAATACTGTCATTTGCAACAACATGGATGGACCTTGAAATAATCATACTAAGTGAAATAAACCAGACAGAAAAGGTTGAAAATCACATGATATCACTTACATGTGGGATATAAGCCTAAAAGCAACAAATGAACAGGACAGAGACTCATGGACATGGACAATGGACTAGTGGTTACCAGAGGGGAGGGTAAAAAAATAAAAAAATAAAATGTTAAAGGAAAAAAAATAATATAAAGAGTTGAGATGCCACAGGAACTTAACTCTTATTTATAATAATTAGCATAAGGTAAAATTGATTTTGTTAATGAATTGTTTCACCTCTAAAGTCTTGCAACCTATAAACAACGACTTACTATACTTGTTTCCTAATATTTGCTTGGAACTTTAGGAGTTAAAAGCCCTTAGCTATCTACCTGCTCAGTGCTATCAGAAAGTGTTAACTGCCTTCTGGGTATTTCATTCTCTCCTGGTGCTTCTAGTCCTAACTTCCTGTCTCACCCTCTCTCCCCACAGAGAGAATTTATTTCTTCTGAGAAGCATGGATTCCCTAAGCCTCTATATGTACAAAAAGCACCCTAAATTATGGAGTCACATGGTGCTTTCACATGGCCCCTTCTCTGGCCTCTCTTCTCTCCAACTCAAAGAGCACTCCCTTGCTAGGTAACTAAGCCACTCCTACCCCATCCCAAGGTATCTGCTGGGCTTTGGTATAAAAAGGATCAGGGCCAGAGAAGCTGGTGAGTACTTCTGAACAGGCCTAAGAACTCCTGGAAGCTTTTTGTTTTTCAATCTGTTCCAAACCTCAGACAAAATGAATAGTACTCAGCTGTACTCCTGTCCTTTGTTTTCTTCTGAGACTTTAAAACAATTAGAACCTGTTAGCAAATGATCTAAGCTGTCTTTTAACAAATGTAAATGATTTGTAGCAGAAGGGTAGAGACCAGGATAAGGAAATGGAAGCCTCCACCATCTTCCAAGGAATTTGAGGGCACTTGAATGGCTCACCTGTTTAAAGGATTTGTTGTTCTGCCCTAACTGGGCCACTGTCCTAAAATGTGACTAAAATGGGAGGCCGAGGGCTGAACCCTTGCTGGCTTCAAGGGCGAGCATCCTATGTAGTTGCACAGGGCCCCACGCTGAGAAGGGCCCTGTGTGGTTCAATGCTCTGCTGATGGCATCTTGGTGAACATGAATGTGAGCAGAGGAGAGACGCATAATGTGTGTGTCCCCTGTTCCTTGCTGCCTCATACGATCTAGTGTTCATGATGCCCTGTGAGCATGGAATTTCATTTAAAAAATGTAAATGCTATAAAGCAGAAAGTGGACAGTTGACAGTGAAATCAGTTATATGGTCTTTGATTAATCTTTTCAAATGTAGAAGCAAATTTTCATTTATATTAAAGTTTGGCTGACAAAAATCTTTCAAAACATGAGATCTGTGTTAGAAGAAGAGAAGGAGGAGGCTAGAGGGGAAGGGAAGTGAGGGGGAGCAGGAAGGGGAGGAGGACGGAGAGGGGGAGGAGGAGAAGCAGCAGTATCCATAAGTCCAGACGAGGGTGAGAACCACTGCAGGTTGCCCACTCTACCATCAAAGAAGGTACGGAAACTACTTTGGAACAGGCCAGGGAACATTCAGAGCAATTTCCCTTAACATTTCCTGAGCCTCTGTAACATCCTCAACTCTTGAATTCTTGGCATTTTACAGTAAAGCTCCTTAAGCCTTTAAGAAAGGGCATATGCCTATACAGGGGGGCAGTGAAAACAGAGGGAGTTGTTCAAATGCAGCTGCATTCCTCCCTGTAGCTTGTGTTAGAAAGGCACCCAGAAGAGGAAAGGAGTGCTTGGCTGGCCTGGGGGCATAACCAGCAAGAGGCCATGTACCCCTTGACTACTGACAGGGGTGATCTGTGCTTAGACACAATTGTACAGCAGTCACCACCCCACCAGGCCCCTTCTCACTATGAGCCCCTTTCCAAACTATTCGCTGTTGTCATCAGACACTTGGGCGTTCCATGCCCCTCTACTTAGTTGAGCTTTCCAGGCTTAACTCAGGCATCCGTACACCAGGCTAGGAGTTACGGACCATTTCCTCAGTTTACAGGATGAGGAAACTGAAGCTTAGTGAGGTCACACAACACATGTGGGGTCACATGGAGAGGAAGGGGCAGAGCCCGGATTTCAGGCTGGACTGTCTGACCCAGAGCTGGGCTCTCTGCCCTTGGTCAGCACGCATTTTCCTTGCCTTCTCTGAGCTCCAGCTGTGGCTGAAGTGAGTGCCACGCAGTTTGCACTCAGCTGTTTCCCCATCTCTTTCTGGGAGTGACTTTAAGCTCCCCAACAACTACAAACTCAGAGGTCAAGGCCCAGGTCTCTGTATTTCTCAGGCCTGAAGAGTCATGGCTCCTAGGAGGCACAAGGTAAATCTGTGTATACTGATCCCCCCCCCGCCCAACTCTGTCTGCTCTGTTGTGTGCTGTCTTATAAGTATATACCTTAAGAGCCCAGGAACTCATAAGAGAGCCAGAGGAGGGACAGGTACAAGAAGCAAAGTCAGTAGTCCAAAAGAATTATTGGGGATTCTGATTTGTACTCCCTTCTTTTTTCTCTTCTTACCATAGTCCTTTTCCTCAACCAATCACCTAAACAATCCAACAAAACAGCTAAACTTCCTTCTCCATCCATAGGTATACTATTAATATAGAATATTATATATAAATAGTACATACAATAACTATATTATAGTATAAATGGAATACACTAACCCCCATGGGATTTAGTAAAAGTGGTGGTAAACATATATTCTGTGCCCAAAACCCAGGCACAGTGCTGGACACAGGAGTCACACTGCTGTTTGCAAATGGAAGACAACATGAGAGATGTTTTACATGAAGCTGACATAGCTGCTGTAAATATGGGTTAGTGTGAGCCATTATATTGCTGTCCTCTAGGCTCAAGAATCACTTAGAGAGAAGGGCTCCTCTCCACTGCCAACTACTCAAGAAAAACGATGCTGAGTGGACATCTCCTGGGCAAGAGACAAGTCCGGGCAGCTTGCCTGGGAACATACCCAAAGGAGGATGATGACAGACACAGTCACCCTAAATAGGCAGCTTTCATCTATCAGCGTGTGGCACAGCCACTTTGCAGATATTCAATGTGCCTTCCTGTCTAGTGCTCATCTCACACAATCTTCAGAGTTCCCAGAGTTCCCATATATCCCCTGTTGTTGTATTGTGCGTAAAATCATTTTCATATTAACCTTGACCAAAAATCCAGGAAATTAAACCAGTTGCAGAAAAACACCCATATGATGAATTCCATGGCCAAGCAGACATGATCTGTGGGATAACCACTTCCAAAGTCTGCATCACGGCCTTGGATCCTCCTTGAGGGTGGGTGTGCATTGCTTCTAGCTGCAGTACTATTATTTCATCTTGCATTTGAAGAGGCCCCTATGAGTCTTCTAATATAATGGTTTTCCAGTTTTATTTTAGTGGGAGTGCACTTTCTTCAAAAGAAATTCTACCTGGAAGCCAATCCGTAACTTGATTTAACCCTGAGTATGAGGGAACCAGGGCCCTGCCTATGGGGCTTGCTCCTCTCTCAAAGGCTCCTAGAAGCACCATATGAAACACATGCAGCTGTTCCACCCATATTGTTATTCACTACTCACTAACACAACCTTTCTTGAGTACCTACTGTGTTCCAGGTGCTGGTGGGCCAGCTAGTAACAGGATGAGGGATGCCCTGCTCTTCTGAAGCTTACAGTGTGGCCTGACGTAGCAGAAAATTCAGATAGTAGTGAGTGCTATGAAGGAGTTAAATAGGGCACTTTAATTGTGACCACGAGGTGGCTACTTTAGATTAGAGATCAAGAAAGGCCTCTCTGAGGAAGTGAAACATGAGCTGGGAACAGGAGGACAGTCTGGAAAGATGCCTTGATTTTGAACAGTGAAAAAATAGACACAAAGAGGTGAAGTGGCCTTCCCAGGTCACGTGGAGGGTAGGAAGCTGAGCTGGAACTTGACTCTGGGTTTCCAGGCTCCCTGGCTAGGACTCTTTCCTTTCACAATGTTTACCAAAGAGCTACTACATTCAAAGATATCTCATGACAGGTGACACGCAAGGACTGACAAACCACCAAACACTTCCTGGTGTTTAGGGCTGTCTGTAATGACTTTTGACAGCCTCCCAGCCCTCCTCAGCTTGGTACAGCTTTGGGGTTCTGTAACCCAGAAGACAGCACCCTGCTGTTGACATCTCTGACCCATGACCTCAGTTGGGAAAGCTTCCTCCTCCTCTTTTACCTTCCTGGCTGCAAATGGTAGAAAGTGTTCCTTACTGCTTCCATGTTGGCATGAGGATAAAAGCAAGATGATAGTTATAAAGCCTCCTGGCTCACCTGGAGGAAGTCCTTAGCTGGACTTAAAAGCCAGCTAAGCCAGTTTTCTCCTTGTGCTACGGAAGGCATTCACACAAAAACTATGTATACCACAAAAACCTGTGTGCATCTCACACACCCAGAGTCCAAAGTGCTCTAGGCAAATACTCCCATTATGTTGAATATCACAGGGAGCAGTATGCAAATGGTTCCCTGTATGACCCACAAACCAAACAGCTCCAGGACCCCAAGTGTTCGCCACACCTCCCGCTTGGCACCTGTGGGCCCAGCATTTGCCTTCGCCCTCAGAGCCTTACCTCTGTCCAAGTACTTTCTAGGCATTAGCTAATTTGAACCTCATGAAATAGGTAGGGACAGCTTTGCCCATGACACAGCTGAACCCCAGAGTGACATGTGCAAGGAACACTGCTATTGACATAGTAACAACCACTAAATTTTGATTCAAATCCAGGTCTCCCGACTCTAACTGCAGATTCTTTCCACTATAATCCAGCTGCCCACAAATTAAACACAGATCATTCACTCTGGCCTCATTCTCTTCTCCACCCTTCCACCACCACCCTCTGTCCTAGAGTATATTTAGGAGTTTTTCCAGAAGCTGTCTTTTTTCTCCATGCCACCCCTGCCTCACAATGTGTGCCAATGTCCTAGACACCTCTGTGGCACTCATTCCTGCACACTCAGCAACGGAGACCCAAGTTGAGTTGCTCTCCTGCCCTATCCAAATGAGCCCTCCCCCTTTTCATATTTTCCAGCCAATTCACACATATGAACACTGTTCCTATCACTGGTGAAAACAATACATACTAGAATCTTCCACACTCTCCTTCTTTCCATACCAAGCTAGCCTAGCCAACTGCACGTGTAGGAATTGGCAGGCGAACACAGGTGACAGGGCCTACAGAACCATGTTCTCCAAAATGCACAGCTGTGCCCATGGGGCTTGTAGACAGCCCTCCACAGGCAGACAGACCCACTGAGAACAATCCGGTGCATGTATGAGACGCACCAGCTGCCAGCATTTAGCAAACCTTGTTTTGCATGGGGAACAGAGCCAAGGGCTGTACAATTTTAGCTGGGATTACTCTGGACCTGTAACCTCAGGCTTAGGCATAAGAGCCAGTGACTAGAATTCAGGGTGGACAAAGAGAATAACATTTTGAAGAGGGGCAGACATGCACTGAACACGCTGGACAGCACAAGGCACTGAGGGCCCCAGAGCTCTCTCTCAAGACCTTCGTGCAGAAATCAGGAGCACAATTACGGACACGAATGCTGGGGACCCTGTACGCTAGTGCTTACACCCATCCATCCTGAATATCCCGAGGATTCGTGCCCCACTCCTTATCCGAAGTCAGCCTGCTCCTGTCCGCCGGCGCCTCACACGGTCCAGCTCCGAGGACCAAGCAGAAGAGGGGGCGCCTCCTCCCCGCAACCCACGAGCCTCGCGGAGACCCCCTCCTTTTCGCGCGCTCCCGCCCCGCGGGCCCTCCAGAGCCCCGCGCGCTGCACTTACCGGCCGTGGGCTGCGGGGCTTCGTTCTCAGCCGGAGAGCGGAGCCCAGAGGCGGGGCGGCGGCTCGCAGGGCCGCCCCCTGTCCGCACGCCCCGCCGCGCTCCTGGCTTCCCACCCGGAGAACGTCAGTGTGCGGGTATCCCGCTCTCCGCCGCGCGCCGGTGGGCACTTCCTACCGGCCAGAGCCTTTGCCCGCCCCGCCCGGCTTCCCTGGCGCCCACCCTCCCCTGCGCGCCCCCTCCAGTTCCCAGGCTCGCTCTCTCCCAGCCGGGTAGCGGGCCGTCCCTGAAGCCCTGAGCAGCCGGCCGCGTCTTTGTTTGGCAGTTGGCCTTTCTTCAATTCACAGCACACAGGGCGAATTAAGTGGGAGTTAGGGGCAGCTGTGCGGTTGCCTGGGGGATCCTTGCTAGGAGGGGGTGAGGTGGACTGGGGGTTGGGGCGGCTTACAGACCTCTGGGTCCTCCTCTCCGCCTCCCACCGCATCTCTCTCAGGTCTCATTGCCCCGCAGGCCGGCCCCTGATGGAAGGGTCCTGGGAGAAGCTGGCCTGTGGGAGCTCCTGGTGACTCTAAGGACAAGTCTGTCTGATCACAGAGACTTCCCTCTACCCTTTCTTTCCTCAGTCCCATACACACGGAAGACTCTTATCACAGCCCTCTCTCTCCCTGGGAGTCCTGTTGACCATCAGCTTTACATTTCCCGGCCCTAGAATGGAGAAAAAGGGAGACTAGGCAGAGAGCCCATCTGCTTGGACCCTGTGGAAAGCAGAGGCAAAGCTGCCTGTAACTGGTTCTGTTCTAACAGTGGGGCATAAGTTATGTGTTATTTCCCAAATCAACAAAAAAGACTGTGCTTATCCAACCATGTTCTTTTGAAATTTGACTGCAGTGAGCTAGGTTACCCATTTACCAGGTTGCTAGGTCAGGGAAGTGGGGTCAGCAGGGAGAGCTGACAGGGCAAGGCACTGGGGTACCAGCCTTCTTAATGCCCCTGGAGCTGCTGAGAAAGGATTATCAGAGGAGACATAAAGAGGTCTCAGAAGGAGGTGACTGCAGTAGTCCCTGTGAGAGGAAGGCCTGCAATGGGGGGG
>CM053503.1:75732329-75794197 GCA_028627145.1 Eidolon dupreanum | reverse complement strand
CCAGGAGGGCCAGCACTGTGCAGGGCATCAGAACTCAGGGGAAAAGGGCATGTTCAGTGTGGACCCACGCTGCAGGGACACCAAAGTGGAGCGTTCTCAAGAAAACAGGAGATCTTTGGGGACTTTTGAGAGAATTATTTCAGTGATGGGGAGTATAAGCCAGATTGCCCCTCCTTGGGGGCATCTGGACCAATGGGTTAATGCAGGGATCCAAAGGGACATCCCCTTGCTTATGTTCTGGAGGATCCTAAAGGGCTTTCCCAGCCCCAGAGCTTTCCAAGGGATCAGCTGAGGCTTCTGTGGAAACTGCATCTCAGTTCAAGTTTACTCTGCCCAACCCCATTTCCTCAGTTTCATACAGGCATTGTTCCCACATACCTCCCAATAGACCTTCTGCATGCTGATCTCCATCTCCATTTCCCTGCAGTCTGTTTCCCATAAATCCAGTCTGAAATATAGGGTCACTGAGAAAGGGAGAGTGAGAGAAAGAAAAGGTTGATTGGTTACTAGACTTATTGTGGTGACAACTTTGCAAGTTATATAAGTGTTTAATCGCTGTGTGTTATACACCTGAAACTAATATAATATTGTATGGCAAAATATATATTTTTTAAAAAGAGCATAAAAAAAGAAAAGAAAAGTTGGATGGTGGTAAAGAAGATGGCATGAACATCCACATGAGCATTAAAAAGAGAAGACCAAGCAACATGGTGAGAGAGAGGTCTGAGCAAGCACGAAGCATGGTGGTCTCTCTCTCTCTCTCAGAACTTCTTGCAAGACCTCTAAGGAAGCAATTTTCAGAGACAGAGATTGTCATGAAAAGTCTGAGAATATGGCATTAAAGGAAAAGACTGAGAAATGGGGAACAAGAGGAGAGTAATTCATAGTAGAATATGGGCTCTCAAAGGATGGGTAGAGGACAGAAGGGTGGGGCAGGTCTTCAGCGGGGAAAAAAATGCTGTAGGTGGGGTTAGGAAGAGGGGAAGTGCGTATTCACTAGTAATACTGAAACAGTAATTAGGAAAGAGAGGGTTGGAAAATGTTCTGGAATGACCTGTTAGCAATATAAGAGGGCAAGTGATAAATGAACCTCTGGACCAGGATATCGTGTCTCCAGCACTATCCCTAGTAACATTAAACATCTAGAGTAGTGAACCAATAGAAATAGGATACATAATTTAAAAATATCCCAGTAGCCACATTTGAAAATAATGAAAAAAATGATACAGGTGAAATTAATTTTAATGATACTTTTTTTTGACACCGTATGTCTAAAACATGATCATTTCAATATGCATCATTATAAATAATTATTAATGAGGTAGTTTACATTTTCTTCCTACTAAGCCTTTAAACTTCGATGTGCATTTTATACTCAAAGCACATCTGAATTCAGACACTAAATGTACATTGAAACACCTGAGCCATATTTAGATTTCATAACACTTGTGGTTGAAGAAGTAGACTTACAGATCCAAGTGGCTGCATACATACTGTTGCTTTCCAATAACTGAATGAAATGATCAGTTTTCACATTTAAGTTAAGATTAATTAAAATTAATTGAAATGGAAAATTTAGTCCTTCATTTGCACTTAGCGCATCTCAAGTCGTCAGAGCCACATGGGGCTAGTGGCTATTGCATCATACCACACGGGTTTAGAACATGAATTCTCAAACGTCTGGATTTCGATCTTTGTTTTGTCTTCAAACTCTATGGAAAAATGGATCCCTGGTCGCCCATTGAGTGCTGCTCAACTAACAAGATCCTAATCTGTTCCATCTTATTTCACAGAATACAGTTGAAGAAGGTGAGGGAGAAGGCTGAGAATCCAACATCTGTGGGCAGGGAGATAGGGGTATGGCTTGGACTAGATGAGGAGTGAGGAAAATGAGCGTGAGTTGGAAGCATTCCACCCTGGTTGTTATTCCTTGTTCACATGAAGAATGCTGTGGTTTCTTTGCCACGTTGGGTGCTCCAGAGATTAAACTGACAGTGCACAAGTCAGAGCTTGTTGGCCTGAGCTTCCATTTTAGTAGCTTCCCTTGAGCTCTGAGCACTGGCTGGATCACAAGCACATGGGTGTAGCTGCTGGTTCTGGGCTTTATTTCGGAAAAAAATGAAAGGGACTGGTGAAATCCCAAGTATGAAGCTACAGTGATGATTAGTCCTAGATTTGGAGACCTGTGCCCCTCGTCAGCCTGTGGCACATCTTCTGCCCCACAGCTGGGTGTTGGAAGCTTCTGCTTTCAGTCTGCACTCTGGCACCATTTGCCTGCCCTATGTCATGAGGTGCTGGAGTCATGGAAGTTGTAGAAATTCGTTTAGAGATGTAAAAAGAATAATAACAACACTTAGACTTCCTGTGCTCTGAAATGTCCCATATCTATTACTTGGAGGTACAAAGTAGACCTCTTCATGACAGCACGGCCCTTGCTTCCCAGCAACAGTATCTATAGCCATTCCTAGAAATAGAGTCACAGAAAATACCACTTTTTGGGTGGATGGTTACACAAATAAACACATACACAACACTGATAAGTATGACCTGGTATTGTTGGCACCCCTAGGATATATGGCACATTAATTTAGCATTCAAGTTGTACCCTAAACCCTCATAGGTCAGGAAATGCAAAACTTGGATTTCTCCATCCCCTGTGTAACAAGCCTGTCTTTCAAAACAATTTCCAATCATTACTTAGGAGGGTTACAAGGGAACGAATGTTCCCTTGACAACTTCTTCTGCCTCACTGACACTCCTGCTCCGTTAAACTGCCATCCTGATGTGACCCTAATAAGAACTCTTCGTACTGACTCTGAGCCATTCCTAGGAAAAATGGCTGTGTTCTTGGAAGTAGAAACACCCAGGTAGAAAGCACTCCCCTCTGCATACAAATCACATAGCTTGTCCAACTTGGCCTGTTTCCTCATCTTTAAAATGGGGAGAAACTCATGAGATGGTTTTCTACTATCTTAGAGAGTGGAAACTGCCCTTCGTTACTTCATCCATGTGAAAAATAGAGCTAAGTATGCTGTGGTCAGCACCTTTTCCCTTTCTGGAAGGACTGGGGAATGACCAGATGTTAAATATTGATCAGTTAATATTAGCTTGAATTCAACCTGCATTTAACTATGAACTTAATGACTGAGCTTATCCACTGTTGCAACAATATGTGCTGCTTAATAGGAGGTGGCAAAGAAATGGTTGTGAAATTGAACCTCACAGTCTCAGGTATCATTCTCATGAAAGAAACGTTACACCAGAAGTAGGAGTTTTTCAACTGTTGTGAGGCATACTTCCAATGACACCAAGAACATGAGTTGCACTAATTAGTGCTTGAAATAATTATTGATCTGTGTTACCAGTGTCAGAAGCATTGCTCAGATGTCCAATTGCTTGTCATGTTCTCTTGGCATTCTACATGAATGACTTATAGCCTGGTTTTTCACAGGAGAACATTATTTCAGGCAAAACATAGAAAAACACAGTTAGGGTACAGAAAATGTAAGTATAGACAGCTGAGCAAATATATAAATAATAAGCACAATGACAAAAATATTTATAGCTGGAATTTTTTGGTATGTGCAACACATTGCTAATCCCTTTCTTCTTCTCTGAGAAGTTTTCTAGAGCCTGCCCTATAACTGGGGCGTAGGCTATCCCAGGGTCCAGGGTCACATGCCAAGGGAGGAAGGGAAGCCTTTGGATAAACACAGTAAATTTTCTGAAGCACCTATGTTATTTAAGATTTATATTTGAGGAATAAGGTTTATGATGTTTTCAAAAGTATAACATTTATATACCTCATTGTAGAAAATTCTATCATTATTAAATATTAAAGAAGAAAGTAAAATAACCTAAAATCTTAGCTATCAGAGATAATCACTATTATTTTGGTGAATACCTTTTCAATTGTGTGTTTGTGTGTAACCTGATTTATTTCACTTTAGTATATATTCTAGTCATCTTTTTATGTCAATGGATTTAAGAACATAGTAATCATTTTTGACCTAATATGTCGATATACTATAATTTATTTAACCAATCCCCTATTGATGGATAGTTAGGATCTTTTTAATTAAAAGAAATTTACAATGTGATTATGACACATTTTTTTATATATATCTTTGTGTACTTATTCAACTATTTCATGAAAAATTTCTAGAAATGGAATCACAGAAAATACCACATATATTTATATAAATACCATATATATTTATGTGTATATAAAATATAATGCATACAAAATTTGGAAGAATATCTTTCAAACTTAATACAGTCATTATCTCTAGAGAGGGGACTGGGACTGGAGATGTAATCAAAGAGGAATTTCACCAAATCTGTAACATAGTAGGTTTTCACAAGGAAAAAATACCTATCTATGTAACTTAAAATGAATTAAAATTAAAGGTAACATCAGCAAAAAAGGAGAAGATAAAGCGGTTATCAACTGATGATCACACATCATTGGAAATAAAACTGACCACTTTCTGCCGCTGAAAAAATTAAAGGTACATACTGGAAGAATTGTAAACTGCTAAAAGAAAGAAAAGGAAACACAAAACCTAAATGTTTGGTTAATTCAACAAAAGTAAGGAATGAAAAAAAAAAGAGAAACAACAAGAAAGTATAGTAAATATGAAGTGCAATTCTATGGACAAAACAAATCCAGATATACCAATGCTGACAATTACTGTGATTTGGTAAAGTCCCCAATAGAAATAGCAACTCTCATATAAGGTAACAAAACAAAAGCCAGTTGTGTGTTGTTTCAAAGGAATATATAAATATACAAGATGTAGAAAGTTGAAAAATAAAGGAATGGAAAAGATGTATTAACAAAGGAAATGTGTTAACCAAAAAATAGGTGTGCCAGTATTAATACAAGATAAAATGGATTTCAAAGCCCAAAGAATTAATGGTCCAAGAAGAGTTTTGTTTTGTTTTGTTTAGTTCTTGTTCACTCATGTCTCTTTGTACAGTTTCAAATGTATAAAGAAAAATGACAACTCAACTAGGAAAAAAATAACCAAGGATTTATAGCTGTGTTGTTCAATACAATAGCCACTAGCCTTATAATATAGCCAGTAGCCACTAGGCTACTGAACACTTAGAATATGGCAAGCCCAAATTGAGATGTGCTGTATGTGTAAAATATATATTGGATTTCAAAGACTTGTTATGAAAAACCATGTAAAATATCTCATTAATATTTTAAAATATTGATTACATGTTGAAAAAATTCTATTTTAGATATACTGATTAAATAAAACCCATTAAATTAATCTCACCAGTTCCTTTTAACTTATTTTAACATAGCTATAGAAAATTTAAAATAACATAGGTGGCTCACATTATATTTCTACTGGACAACATTGAAGAGGATTTGAATTATACAATTAGTAAACATGGACTAAGAGATCTATAAAGAGAGCATTTTGACCTTTTGGAGATTTTACACTCTTTTCAAACATTTATGCAACCTTTATAAATTGATCAATTACCTAATAGCCACCTGAAGATCTCAAAAATGTCTAAATAGGCTGATATTGATCCACAATGCTTTTCTACAATCCCAGGAAATCCTTGCTGCCTTGTCCAAATGCTCTTGCTCTTCCCAGTGACTGTGGGAAGGTGTCTGTGCAGGGCGGTTCTGTGGGTAACACGCCTCTCATAGTGGGGAATCTTCATCTTTCTTGGGGGCCCATTACCTGAGGTCCTATTCTGCCTCTTGGCTCTAGCTCACAAGATTTGTTGAGTCAGAACTCCCCTTTCAGAGAGAGAGTGGTGATCGCAGTTTTACTCTGGGGGAAAATGCCATCTGCACACTGTCCCTGTTTGTGGAGGACTGGGAGGAGTAGGCCTGACTGGCCAGCTGTGCTGAATTAATCAGCTGATAATATTGAGGAGGGTCCCCAGCTTTCTCCTCCATTTGGACTTGATCACTTGGAGCTTGGAGAACTATTCTTGTCTTGAGTAGTTTATCCCACTCATGTTTGGCTTGAAGTTTTTTAAATTCTTATTTCTTCATCAATCCACTTAAAAAATTATCCTCAATATTTCTAGTCTGCAGGTAGCACCCTTCCTCGAGTTCCAGCAACATTATAGATCTACTTTTCCAAAATATTTCTGTGATTTCATGGGACTTTGAGTAGGTGGGGATGTAGAAGCTGATATCCAGTCTATCTGACATCTTGATTCTATCGCCAGATGTCAATTTTTGTATATTGGTCTCATAACCAGTCACTTTACTACATACATTTTTTATATTAAAATAAACACATATTTTAATATAAAATATATACATATATCTAAAATATAATGCATACAAAATTTGGAAGAATATCTTTCAAACTTAATATAGTCATTATCTCTGGAGAGGGGTCTGGGGTTGGGGATGTAATCAAGGAGGAATTTCACCAAATCTGTTACATTTTAGTTTTTCACAAGTTCTTCTTATATCATTAAGAAGAATGCAAAATATGCATACATTTTTTAATGACATAGGAACTCTCAAATAAATAATATGCTTGTAGAGGGTTGCCAAATTACAGATCTCTCTTATTATTAGGGATACTTTGAGGACAAAATTGTAAAAGTTCAGCTAAAAAGGATTTTGACTGCCTTGACTTAAGTGGGTCTCTATTTCTCTCTCTCCCATCTCCACCCTCATTTTGTTTTCTTCTCTTCTCCAAACTAATAAATCCAATTCTAGTACAAATAAAAATGTGCTAATAAGGCCTCTTGATCTCCCTCAACTATAGGGTGGGTTTTATGAGTGTGCAAACTGGAGTCACACAAGGCCCCATGTTTAAAAGGGGCCTGCACTTCATTTAATGCTCTACTATTGCTGTCTTGAAATCCTTAATGCACATTTTCATTTTGTACTGGGTCACATAAAGTGGGTAACTGATCCTGAATATAGGCTTTTATTCAGCAGGGCCTGGTCCTTGATATTTCTGCAAAAATGCTTAGCTAGTGTTATGCATTTCCCACCTGAATTAGAAGATTAATATTTGTGGCATTTTGCTGAATCTAAAGAAAGCTCCATCATGTGCATCTTCAGAATAATCTTACTTTTCTGCAGGCGTGGGGTGGGGGGTTTGAATTTGGGGGAAAGAGTATGACCAGAGCCAGGCCCATTAGTATTTTTTTGTGAGTTGGTTTCACCTTCACTTCTTGATACTCTTTTATTGACACTTTTCTCTTCAGCTATATTACAGCTTGCAGTTCAGTACACAAAACTTTTTCTTTCTTCCACGCATTTGCACAAGCTGTCCCATTACTTCAAAACCCTTTCTATAACTGTGCAAAAACTTTACTTTTTTAAAATGGCTTTTTTCTTTTTTGGCCTTGTACTCACTTCCTTCTTTTCCTTATTTTTCCACCTTTGCACATACTACACACCAGTCCCTTAATCATTAAGCCCTTAGGACATCAGATTCTGGTCAGCATCAAACAATCTTAGGAACAAGGCCTGAGGTCTACTGACCACAGAAAATTTTGGTCAAACTAAAGATAACATCTTGATCTTGGTTGTGTTGCAGCTCCAGACCCATAAAGGCCAAATGACCCCATCAACTATGTCCCCTCAAAACCAGGCAGAACGATGCCCTGACTGACCTCAGGATCTCATGCAATGGTCAACTGCCTCCTACCCCAGCCCTGACCTATCAGTAGAGCCCACGACCCCAACTGCCTCAGCTACCATGGCTAATGAGTTTTCTCCTATATAACCTATCCCCTAGGAGCCATTGGGGAGCTAGGTCTTTGAGCACTAGCTTATCTGTGTCTCGGATTTGGTGCCATTTCTTTAAGTAAGCTTTTACCTTCTTTGCTGCAAACCCCTGTTCTTTTGGCTTTGATGTGTGCAGGCAAATGAACTCCCTTTTATTTCGGTAACATTTCCCACCCTGTATACTTGGTGAACTCCTACTCGATCTTCAACATTTGTTTTAGTTATTACCTCCTTTAGAAAGCCCTCTTTGGCCTCTCTAGGTAGAGCTAAGTGCCTAGCTCCTACTGATCTCATGTTTCCAGTGAAAACTTCATCATAGAGTTAGAATTCTTATACGCTTCTTTTCCACTAGATTACTGGTTTCCAACCCCTTTTTGTGTGTGTGTATATTTTGCGTGTGTGTATTTTGTGTGTGTATAATTTTTTTGTGTGTGGCTACTTGAAAGCATTAAAATACTAAAACGCATTAAACAAGCCAAGAATAATAACACAATCACTGCTGCAGTATAACTGGGTCTCAGAGAAACTATAAAAGCATCTGCAGTTACCACACTATCACTTGGTCTCCCTTTAATATTAGTTTGCTGTTCTGAATATATGCTCTTGTATATCTCACACATTACATTTTCTTATTCCAGTATACACCAAGTTGGCTAGCTTACTCTACTCTCCACTGTCATGTGACTTTTTGGGTCTGTGTTCCATCTGACAGACATTGCTAACATACATATCCCATTAGAGCAAAAATATGTTCGACATTGATTGAAATCTGGCAGCTCATCATGACCCCTAGGAACAATTGCACAGATTGTTTGCTGTACCAGGGTACTCAGCTGAAGGGGCCAGTGGAGACCAATGGCCAACTGTAATCTCCTCAACATCTGTGTGCCCGCCAGACTGCATTTGTACAGAAGGGATCCTTTTTCTTAATTTGTGTAAAAGGTATCATTTAGGCAGATGGATACTCTGGCTCAGGATGCCCCAGCACGCTATAGCAGGTCAGTTGGGAGCTGCGGGAACATAAAAACTAGATTCTATTCATCTTTACCTCATCAGCACTTAGCACAGTGCTGGAGAATAACAAACCTTAGTAAATGCGCAATAAATTATAAAACAATCAAGAAGTTCTGCTGATAGCATGCAACATAATATGGGCCTAGTCTAAAACATTATTAACATAAATTTCCCAGATCTGTTCTGCTGGGGCAGTGTTGGATACACTGGTATGATGCGGCAAATTTACAGCTGCCCTCCCACCTCTGGCCCCCAAGCATCATGCAGAGTCCTAGATCCTTCACATCTGTGCTGGGAGTGTGTCAAGCTCTTGGTCATCATTCATCAAGTGTACTGATGTAGAAAAAAAGCTGGGAGCTGCTTCACCAATGCATTTCCTTTTTATCAAACAGGAAGCCCTGCAGTCTTTCGCTGTCCCATTTCCTGTATAGCACATATGTGATGATCACAGCTTTAGAAATTAGCACCCACTGAGAATTTTAAAAGCTTAGAGCTGGAAGATGGCTTAGAGCTCACCTAGTTCAATCTCACTCCCAATCAGAAGACTGAGGCCTAGAGAGGGACATGCATTCACAATCAGTTTTTGGAATAGCAACTAGGACCCAGGGTAAGACTATCTTCCTCCTGCAAGTTGTGTGTATGTCTTCTCATTCTTCCTATTATTCATGTCCATAGCAGTCCCCCACCATGCCTGGGTCCTCACACCTTCCATGAACTGATCTCGGTTATTTCCTAATCCTATTCTAAGAGATAGCAGAGCCCAGCCCAAGCAAGGGTGGGCATAGGAAATGGCAAAAAAGATGACCTTCTCTTCTAGAAGTGCCAGGAGCTGGCCTGGGCCTCTGTCTGGGGATGTCACTTTGACACTGCTGGGCTTTGTGTTAATAAAGAGTGCTTTGGCCAGACTCTCATGGGGTAAAGGCTGGCAGTGAGGGGAAGGTTGGCTGAGTGAAGGGACTGCAAATGAGAAGCATAGTGTGGTAAGCAACTTACTAACATCTGAGTTTATGTCAAGTGTATCATACAGAAACAAAATCCACACACTTTCTTCAATCATATAACTCCTACCACATTCCTCATCTTGCCTCAGTGTTTGTTTCTGAAGCTTTGAGGGGAATTATATGGGGCTAATTGGTAGGCTTTGCAAAAAGGTCTTTTTTAGAGCTTGTGATGGGGTCTGGCCCTGTAGGGGATTCAATAGGGGTAGGGTTTCTCCATCATGTTCTCTGCTTCTAGGCTTCCAGTTTGGCACAAGGTCTGCCAGCCTGCTGTAGGACCCTCCAAGGACTTCTGGGTAGCAGAGTCAATCTCTGGGGGCTACCATGGCACTCCAGGGACTGTATGTTTCCTTCTACTTGACAAGTGGGGAACACTGAGACTTCCAGAGAAAGGAGGCAACTCCCAAAGGTCATAAAAGGAGACCCTGTGTGAGAACCAGACCAAGGGGCTCTGTGCTGCCCTCTATAGGGTGCCCAGGGCTTCTCTTGATTGGAGATGCTGGCTCTGAAGGTCATTCACTTGCACTCAGGGTCACAGAGCTTAGAGGGCATGGGGTTAGGAGGGAGAGGTAATAATAGGGCAAGAGAGTGGGTTCCCGGGCAAGTATTTGAAGAAAGATAGAGAGGAAAGTGTGATGGAGGAGCAATGGAAGTATATCAACAGCCATTGTGGCCCTTGACCATCTTAAAGTTTCATCTGAGATTCATTCCTTGACCCTCATGATCTAAAAGCCCATTATTTTCTCTGTACTTTTCTACAATAGCTCTTATTACAAATTGTAACTGCTTATTTTTTTATGTGTTTTTTCTTGTTCAGTGTCCATCCAGACCATTTGCCTGTAAGGCCCAGGAAAGCAGGAAACATGTTTGTTTGCTCCAGGACCTAGCAGTGCCTGGCATATAGCAGGTATGCAACAAATATTCAATAAATAAAGATCAAATAAAGATTTATTTTGGGTTTTGTTTTTTTAAACACTCGTGATTCAGTTTGGACAATGATATGAACTGAAATACCACTGAGGATTGGATAGCTGCAACTTGTCTGTGAGAGTGCTCATCATGAGGTGCATGTTTCAGCCAAATATAAATTATATAAATGATGTTTTACATCATCCATGATTTTTTTCCTAAGTGCTGGGGCAGATAACCAAGGGATTAATATATTTTCCAGTGGCCAAGAGATAATTAAAGGTATAAGATTATTTAGATTCTATTATTCTTTATATTCACTTTGCTGCATATTTCATGATCTGGTCTTAGACACAGTGATTTGTGGTTTATCTGTCTAACTTTCGTGTAGAAAAATGTTGTTAAAGGGCATTTTATTTTGCTCCTTTGACAAGAGTACATAGGGTTGTAAGTGTCTTTGAGAATCGTAAGGGACTGAAAAACCCAGGCCCGCTCCGCTTAACTTCAGAGGATGATAATATTATAGTTTGGGTGAAAGGCAGCCCTGGAGTTGGGCTGTGCACAGCCTGCATAGCTGCTTGTATCAGGAGCCTTGTGAAAACCCCAGGTTTATGGTTTAATGGGGATGTAACCAAGGGGACTGCTGGCATTGTCTGATGATTCATCTCTCTCTCCTTTTATTCTTGCCCCTTTTCTGTTCTTTCCACTGCATCCAGAATGATCTTTTCAAAGCTTAAATGGGAGAGTGGCAGTCATGTGCATAAAACCTGCCAGTGACCTCTCATTGCACTAAGAACAAAATCAAAATCCCTTCTATTGGTCTATAGGGTCCTGTAAGATCTGCCCTTGGCCTGCCTCTCCTACCTGACACTTTCCTCTCTCCCTTGATCAGTGGAGTCAGTTTCTTTCTCTTCTTCATGTAGCCAAGCCCATTCCCCTCTAAGAAGCTGGCACCAGTTGGGTCCTCTGCCTGGATGCTCTTTCTCCAGATCCTTGCTCAGTAATTTTTTCTTATTACTCAGTTCCTAGCTCACACCTCACCTCCTAGGAGAGCTCTTCCCTGACCTCAATTCTAAAGTACACCCTGGTCACTCTTCATAATATCTTTCTGTTTGTCTTTCCACAGAACACATCACAATCTGATATCTGATATTTTCTTGCTTCTCTTCATTTACTTAGTTATCCTCTGTCTGCCTCACTAGAAATAAGTTCCACAAGAACTGAATCATTATCTTTGTTGTTCTTTGCTGCATTTCCAGTGCTCAGAACAGTGCCAGGCCCATGGAAGCATTCTAGAAATAATTGTTAGCATGGCTCCCCAGCTGAGCAGAGGAGATAGCTTTGAGACCAGTAGGAGCCTGCTACACTGGAAAAAGCAAATGGCCTAGAAGTTAAGTGGCCTGAGTCCTAGACCACATTCTTATTGTTACCACTAGCCTCTTTCCTAGAATCTCCATTTCTTCATCTGTCCTGTGAGGGAATTGGAATGGGCAATCTCTAAGGTCACATGTGATGGACTTTGTGACTCCATAGCATCACCCTTCAAGCACACAGTTGGAGGCCAGCTTCCTGTAGGAGCAGAGGTCTTGGGGTAGCCGCAGCTGCAACACCTCCTCTTTCCATAGGCTCCTGATGTTGGAGGAGATGCCTGACTTCTTTTTGGCCTAAAACTGAGGGTTAAACAGCAAGCAGTACTTCTGGAGGCAATGAGTTGTACTGGGAAAGGTATTAGCATCAGATAGATCTGGGTTTATGCCTCAGTTCCTTGCTTACCAGCTGGATGAGCTTGAATATTTTCCTAATTTCTCAGCTCCCCTTCCATTACCTTAGAAAGCTTGAGCATGTCCCTGGGAATGGCACAGTGCCTGGGTCACACACGCCAGCCTGCAGGTTCTCACTGAAACCAGCAGGGTCTGCAGGGCTGTGACAGCCAGCGTGAAAATGGGAGATGATGGGCTTAGCTTGGCAAAGAAAAACTGAAAAAAACTCATTTGTGAGAATTGCAAAACAGCTTGTTTATTTATTTTTCACCAGAAACTTCTGGTGTTTAAGCCTACAGAGATGGCTCTGCAGAACTGGAAAGGAGAGAAGTGTGTTTATCACTTTCTTGGGCAAGCCTCATTTGCATTCCTAGAGAGTGTGGTTTATAGTGTTCCAAGAAATGAAGTTGTTTGGTGGCCTGACTTATCCCAACACAAACCACTTGCATTTTTGCTTATGTATGGAGGTAAAGAGCTGCTATTTGGTGAGCTTCTACTATGTGCCAGAGACTGAGCCAGTTCTTTTACATATTGTGGCAGATATGGTAGGCTGACTCACTTAGCACCCAATCACCTTCTTTCCCCCCTGCCTTCCTTTTTTATTGAGCCTGGGAACTTAAAACTCAGCTTTCCAACTCTCTCCAGATGGCCATGCAACATAATTTTGGCCAATAATATATAAGTGGACATTCGTTGGAGGTAAGAGAAAACACTTTATCTCCTTCCCACTTGTTCCCACCTGTAACATGGATGTGATGCTTGAAGGTGCAGTAGCCATCTTGCAACTATTAGGATGAAAGCCACCAGGTTAAGAGTCTAGCCCATAATAACATACTGACTTTCATTAGAAACAATCAATATTGTAAGGCACGCCATTATTTAAGTACCATTAGGAGAGATATAATGCTGCTAATCAAACTACAGCCTGTTTGTAAAGCACATCCAGGTTCTCAATATGTTAAAATGTAGAGAAAAAAACAGAAACAAACAACAACATGGGTCTTAGAATCAATGAGAATTGAACAGGTGTCTTAACCCTGGAATGTTTACCTCTAGACTTATGTGAGAACAACAAACTCCTTTTCAGGCTTTTGTTACTTATGGCAAAACACATTTCAAACGTCGACTCCTTACAATCACCACCTGAAATGGGTATTAATATCTTTATTTTACTAATGAGGACATGGAGGCATAGAAGGGAGATGGACTATAGGGCGTACAATAGCAGGCATTGGAAATGAGAGCTAAGCCCACTTAGGGGCCTCCGAGTCTACCATACTTGACTCGTACCTGACCGACTCCATTGCTCTTCTTGCCTTATATATGCCCTTCGTGGAACAGCTGTGAAGGATGGTCAGCAGCTCTGAAGCTACACCCTTGCCCTCTGTACCTGAGGACACTGCCCTGTAGCTCTTCAGGACATGAAATTTGATCCTGTGAGCTGCGAGCCAGGACTACAGAGTTTAACAATCACTCTGGCACAAAATTTCTTAGTCATCTAGGCAGTTTGTTTTCTGTTGTTTCTTGTTTTTCTTCTCTCTGTGCCCTTCCTCATCCCCTGTTGAATAAAAGCATAAGACATCAGAAAGTTTAGTGTGTCTCTGGAAGATCTGCATATTCATACTCTCCCTTGCTTGCTGCTGATTTCCTATTAGTCTACAGGATTATAGTATGTGAGACCTGGGAGGTCACATGTGATACTAGAAGTTTGCAGAAGAGGAATCCCTGGTCAAGAGCCTCTTGCAAATCAGTCAACCAACTTTTCTTGGCCTCGTGAGCCTGGCCTTTGAGGACAATCTCCTGGAGGCCAAGGGGTGGGAGAATGAGGAAGGCTGAAGGACTTTCACCCAAAGGTCACAGACAGAGGCAGTGTTTGTGCTTGTACCTTAAGGAAGTGTTCTCTCTGAACTTTGATTTTTGTTTCCTAAAGCAGAAGGAAAAGAAATTTTTGAAAGATTGTTAGTGTTAAGTAAGAGTGAATATGCTTTTCCAGATCACTGCTATCTGATCGATAAAATAGAGAACAGGAGGGACAAATTAAATAGGATATCGGTTAGACGAATGCATTAGATTAGAAAATTATTTTTTAGTGTGTTGTTTATGGAACCACTGGAAATGCCCAAGAAACACATTAGGAAAAGGGTTGTTCCTTTGGGAGTTACTCAATAAAATAGGCCCCACGCAAAAGCCAGGCTGGGTGGGGTGTAGCAGTTCCTGAGAGGCAGGAGGTGATTCAGTGCTTTGCTGCATGTGTGGCCATCCCTGCTAGCATTTTTCTCAGGGGTAGATGGGGAAAACTGGGGGTGGAGGGTGAGGGGTGGGGGTCTTCAGCCATCTCCTCCGGCTCCCAGCAGAGGCAGGAGTGGAGAAGTAGAAAAGTCCTATGGGGCTTTCCTTCTCTGACATGAGGGAAACATACACACACACACAAATTATCTTTTTCTGAGAAAAGTCATTGAGAGCAGCTCCTCTACCCTCACTCCAAGGTCCACACAGTTCAGACTGCGGGCTGGAGAACTGACCTTTAAAACTCTTGTTTATGTACAACCACAGCTTCAGTCCAACTCCAGCCTAGCCTGGCATTCCAAACCACAAGTTCCCGTAAGAGATGTTATTAAGGGCTGTGTACCTCACAGGAAGCCTTAGATTGCAAACATATGTCCAAACTGCTGACTTAGTGTAAATGGATCAAATCATTGAGTCTGTGTTGGAGGAACCGATGTTTGCACAGGAGGGGGGATGGGGCGTGGGGAGGACTTGCTATTTGAATGTGTGCCAGACTGACTGGAGCCTCAGGCTTCAGATGAATTAAGACTGGGAGAAGTTTCTTTTGTAAAAGAAAAGCCTGTATAGTAATTCTGTTTTACTCTTCTTTCTGCAAGTGAAATATCAGTGTGCATTTATTGACCCCATGTAAGGCTACTGGCTTTTCCTTCTTATTCATTTGTAGGACCTTTCTGTTTCTAATAGTCATCACACTGCTGTGGGCTTCCTGGCTCAACAGATTTTATTGACTGCACACTGGAGCAATTTTTAAAGATTAAACTTTATTTTGAGCTAATGGTGGATTCACATGCAGTTATAAGAAACAATGCAGAGAGATTTCTTCTACTCTTTTCCCAGTTTTCTACAATGGTAATGCAAAACTATAGTACAATATCACAACCAGGATACTGACATTGATACATTCAAGCTACAGAACATTTCCAACACAAAAACCCTCTAAAGTTACCCTTTTATAGCCACACCCATGTGCCTCCATCCTATCACTCTCCTTCTTTACCCTTGGCAACCATTAATCTCTCCTTTGTTTATATAATTTTGTCAGTTAAGAAAGCTATATATATGGAATCGTATAATATGTAATCTTCCAAGGTTGGATTTTTTGTTTCACTCAGCATAATCTCTGGAGATCCATCCAGGTTGTTGCATGTATCAATAGTTCTTTTTTATTGCTGAGCAGTATTTCATGGTATGGATGTACCACAGTTTGTTTACCCATTTACTCCTTGAAGGATACCTGCCTTGCTTCCAGTTTTTGGCTAATGTGAACAAAGCTGCTATGAACAGTGGTGTGCAGGGTTTTGTGTGAACATGTTTTCATTTCTCTGGAATAAATGACCAGGAGTGCAATTGCTAGGTCATACAGTAGTTGTGTATTAAAAAGAAAACTGCCAAACTATTTTTGGGACTGATCCATTTTGCACGTTCACTGGCAATGTATGAGAGATCATTTCTCTACCTCCTCACCTGCATTTGATGTTACCACTACTTTTTATTACTGTTATTCTGATGTGTATGGTATCTTAATGTGACTTAAATTTTCATTTCCTTAATTTCTGGGTGTTTAATGTCTTTTTATGTGTTTATTTTCCATCTGTATATCCTCTTTGTTGAAAGGTTTGTTCCTATCTTTTGCCTATTTTCTAATAAGATTGTTTATATTTTACTGTTGAGTTTTAAGAGTTCTTATATATTCTAGATACTAGTCTTTTGTCTGAAATGTGGTTTGCAAATATTTTCTCTCTGTGGGCTGTTTTTTCATCCTCTTAATAAGATCTTTTGCAGGGCAAAACCTTTAAATTTTGATGAAGTCCAACTTATTAATTTTTCCTTTTATGGATCATGCTTTTGTTATCAAGTCTAAAAACTCTTTGCCTAACTCTAGATACCAAAAATTTTCTCCTACTTTTTTTTTAAAGGTTTACAGTTTTATATTTACATCTGTAATATATTTTGACATAATTTTTGTATGCTGTGTAAGAGTTAGGGCAAGATACTTAAAAAAATTGTAAAAGTCCAATTGCTCCGACACCATTTGTTGAAAAAGACTATTTTTCCTCCACTGATTTGTTTTTGTACATTTGTCAAAAATGCCTTGGGCATATTTGTGCAGGTCTATTTCTGGGTTGTCTGTTCTGTTACAGTAATCTATATGTCTATCTCTCTACCAATATCATTCAGTCTTGATTACTAAAGCTATATATTATAATCTAATGTCTTGAAATTGAGTAGACTGGTTCCTCCCATTTTATTTTTCAATTTAAAACACTGTTTAAATTATTCTAGATCCTTTGTTTTTCCAGAAAAAATTAATCTTGTCTATATCTATAAAAATCTTACTGAAATTTTGATAGAAATTGTGTTAAAACAATAGCTTTTAATGATGAATTTAACTAATATTTTCAGAGCTTTTCACCCCCAAAGAAGCAGAATATAAATTCTTCTCAAGAGCACATAGTATAGCCACTATGGAAAACAGTTTGGAGGTTTCTCAAAAAATTGAAAATAGAACTACCTTTTGACCCTGCAATTGTACTTCTGGGTATTTACCAAAAAACAAAACAAAACAAAACAAAACAAAACACTAGTTCATAAATATCTACACACCCCTGTGTTCATGGCAGCGCTATGCACAATAGCCAAGATATGGAAGCAACCTAAGTGCCCATCAATAGACAATTGGATAAAGAAGTCATTAAAAGCTATTGTTTCTTTATTGATTTTCTGTCTGGAAGATCTGTCCATTGGTGTCAGTGGGGTGTTAAAGTCTTCTACTATGAGTGTATTATTGTCAATCTCTACTTTATGTTGGTCAATAAGTGCTTTATATATGTAGGTGCTCCTATGTTGGGTGCGTATATGTTTACTAGGGTTATGTCCTACTGTTTTATTGATCCCTTTTCATTATGTAATGCTATTCTTTGTCTCTTATTATAGCCTTTGTTTTAAAGCCTATTTTGTCTGGTATAAATATTGCTATCCCAGCTTTTTTGTCAACTGCTTCTTTGCATCAATTTCATTTCCATTTGCATGAAATATTTTTTCATTCCTTTACTTTCAGTTTCTGTGTGTCATTTGACCTGAGTGGGGTCTCTTGTAGATAACATATGTATGGGTTTTGTTTTGCCATTTTATTATTTTATTATTCATATTTATGCTTCCCCTCCCCTCTTCTCCTTTTTACAGAAGTCCCCTTAACATTTCTTGTAATTCTGGCTTGTTGGCGATGGATTCCTTTAGCTTTTTCCTGTCTGGGAAGCTCTTTATCTCCCTTTCAATTTTACTTGATAGCCTTGCTAGGTAGAGTAGTCTTGGTTGTAGGTTCTTGTTTTTCATTACTTTGAATATTTCGTTCCAATCCCTTCTGGCTTGCAAGTTTCTGTTAAGAAATCGGTTGACATTCTTATGGGAATACACTTGTAAGTCACTAGCTGCCTTTCTTTTGCTGCTTCTATGATTCTCTCTTTGTCTCCAATATTTGGCTTTTTAATTATGATGTATCTTGGTGTGGGTCTGTTTGTATTCCTCTTGTTTGGGATTTTTGTGCTTCTTGGACTTGTATGTCTATTTCCTTTGCCAGGTTAGGGAAGTTTTCTGTCATTTCTTCAAATAGGTTCTCAGTCTCTTGCTCTCTCTCTTCTCCTTCTGGTACCCCTATAATGTGAACGTTGGTATCTCTGATGTTGTCCCAGAGGTCACTTAAACTTTCCTCATTTTTTAAATTCTTTTTTTCTTTTTGCCATTTTGATTGAGTGTTTTCTACTACCTTGTCTTTCAACCTGCTGATTCAATCCTCCACTTCATCTAATCTATTATTGATTCCTTCTAGTGTTTTCTTCATTTCAGTTATTGTTTCTTCATTTCTGACTGGTCCTTTTTTTATGGTTTCTATGTCCTTTTTTATGCTTACTGTCTCTGTTGAAGTCCTCACTGAGCTAATCTATTCTCCCCCTAAGTTAATTGAGTATTTTGAACTCTGTCTATGGTAGATTGCTTGCCTCTATTTCATTTAGGTACCCCCCCTCCCCGCCCTGGAGTTTTCTCTTGTTGTTTCATTTGTGGCACAATTCTTTATTTTCTCATTTTAGTTGCTTCTCTGTGTTCATTTCTATGTATTAGGAAGATTCGTTATGTCTCTCGGCCTTGGCCAGGTGGCTTTATATAGTCGGTGTCATGTGTGGCCTGGTAGTACAGTCTCCCTGATCACCTGTACTGGGGGTTCTGAGCATGTTTCTTGTATTGTTGTGTGTGCTCTCCTGTTGTAGCTAAGCCTCAATTGCTGTTAGCACATCAGTGGATGAGATTGACTCTCATGCTGACTGGCTGTGGGGATTGGCTATGCCCACAGGGTATGAGTTGCTGTGTAGGGGCTGACCCCGTGGTGTGGGATTTGCCCCAGCAGTCTCCTGTACTTGTTAAGACCATCCTTTGGGTGTGCCACTTATGGGGCTAGTCAGGTGGTGCTCTATTGAGGTCTGATGCTAGTCTTTAGGTATGTTGATTCTGTGGCCTTTTAGGAGGGGCTGCTGTGAAGGCCAAGTTCAGCCTCTGCCTTTGATTGCTTGGGAATACTTGGTAGGAGCTACAAAGTGATCCATGGATGGCTGCTGTCTATGCTGGATCTGGAGGCAAGTAGGAGAGGCATGTTGCAAGCTGAGGTCAGTTACTCCCAGTACTAGGCCTGGGGCAGCTTAACAAAAAGACCATTATACTTCAAGGCCTAAGGTTGTCTGCTAGCTGCCCTTATGACTCTGCAGCTGAAAGAGCCTTTGGGTGGTATGCAAGATGGGTGGGGCAGGGACCCAAAGAGTCACTGGTGTAAAGCAAACAAATTTAACCCCGCCAATACAGAGTCAGGTTTCATGCCAGTACTAAATCTGTGGCTTCCTGTGAAAGTCTCAGATCGTAGCAAGGCCAGCCATGGTTCTCCTCAGGCTCTCAGACCCCACTATCCACCCAAGAGATACTGCAGCTCAGGCTGGCACCAGTGACTCACCACCAAAAGTCTCCCCTGAAATGTGCAGGCCATGTGTGGGCCATGCAAGCTAAGGGCTGCTGCCTGCCAATAAATGTGCAGCCCAGAGAAGACACAGGGTGGGGCTGGCTGACTGGCAATGGGACCAGGGTGGACAATTTGTGGGCTGGGTGGGGCAGAGCCTCAGGGAGGCATGAGATGGAGTGGGCTGATCTTACCGGGTCAATGCAGCTTCAGAATTGGCTGTGTGGGGGGCAGGGTGATGCCCACCTGTAGACTTCCCTGGAGGGGGGCCCAACAAAGGTGCAATGGTGTCTGTCCCTCCAGCTCTTGCCCTGGTGTCACTCAACTTAAGTCTTTTCCTGTTTGTCTCTTGTGCCTCTCAAGACATTGACCCTCCATCAGAGCCCAGGTGATTGTCTGCAAGCAAGTGAGTCTGTGCACTGGCCCATTAATGGGATGTTTAAGTTTTCAAGTTCTTTCCATCTCACCCAGACAGCCAGAGTCTCCACTGGTTTTTACAGTCAGATTTTGTGAGAACTCCTCTTCCCAGGACTGAAACACTGGATTGGGGAGCCTCTGGGGATAGGACCCCTCATTCCTTTAGGGGGTTCCCACGGCCACATTGTCATTCACATTGCTCAACTGTCATGCCTGGATGAGGGACCAGCCTGCTGCATGTCTCTGCCCCTCCTACCAGTCTCGATGTGGCTTTTTCTTTATGTGCTCAAATATGTTATGATTAGCAAGACTTCAGGTGGTTCTCCAAGTTGTTTGTTTTATAATTTGACTGTAATTTTAGTGCAGTCATGGAAGGAAGCAAACTCTGCTTTTACCTAGCCTGCCATCTTGATCAGAACTCAATAAGGAGAGTTTTCATCTTTCCGATCTGTATGCCCTTTCCCCGCCTTTAAAAATCATGTTAAAAAACAACATAACATCAAATTTACCATCTGCACCAGTGTACATTTCCATAGTATTAGATATATTTACACTGTTGTGCATCCATCACCACCATCCATCCCCATAATATTTTTCATCTTGTAAAACTGTAACTCTATACTTATTAAAAAATAACTCCCCATTCTTCCCTCCCCCTAGACCCTAGCGACCATTTATATTTTTTATGATTTTGACTATTTAAGTACTTCATATAAGTAGAATCATATAGTATTTGTGTGTGTGTGTGTGTGTGTGTGTTTGTGTCTGGCTTATTTCACTTAGCATAATATCCTCAAGGTTCATCCATGTTTTAGCATATTTCAGAATTTTATTTCTTTTTTAAGGTGGAATAACATTCCATTGTATCTATAAACTACAGTTTGCTTATGCATTCTTCTGGTTGATGGAAATAGGGTTGCTTCCACATTTTAGTTATGGTGAATACTGTATGAATGTATAAATATCTCTTAGAAACTCTGTTTTCAATTTTTTTGAGTATATACCCAGAAGTGGAATTGCTGGATCATATGATAATTCTATTTTAAAATTTTTTGAGGAAACTCTATACTGTTTTGCACAGCAGCTGCGTTATTTTACATTTGCACCAATGGTGCACAAGGATTCCAGTTTCTCCATATCCTCACCAACACTCGTTTTCTGTTTTTTTGATAGTAGTCATCCTAAAGGTATGAGATAGTATCTCGTAGTTTCAATTTGCATTTCCTTAGTGATTAGTTATGTTAGCATCTTTTCATGTGCTTATTGGCCATTTGTAGATCTTCTCTGGATAACTGTCTATTCAAGTCTTTTACCCATTTTTGTTTCAAGTGGTATTTTTTGTTGTTGTTAAGTTTTCGGCATTCTTTATGTATTCTGGATATTAGTCCCATATAGGACATATGATTTACAAATATTTTCTCCCATTCTGTGAATTGTCTTTTTACGTGGATAATGTTTTCTGATATTCAAACTTTTGAACATTTTCATGAACTCCAATTTCTCTATTTTTTCCCCATTATCTGTGCCTTTGGTGTGGTATCCAAAACATCATTGCCAAATCCAATGTCATGAAGATTTTGTCTTATGTTTTCTTCTAAGAGTTTTATTGTTTTATATCTTACATTTAAGTCTCTGATCCATTTTGAGTTTCTTTTTTGTATATAGTGTTAAGTAAGGGTCCAACTTCATTCTTTTACTTCCTATTCTTGTCTTATTGCACTGAATAGAGCTTTCAGTATTACGGTGAATAAGGGTGATCAGAGAGGACATCCATGCCTTGTTCCTGATTTCAGGGAGAAAGCATTTAGTTTTTTGCCACTAAGTATAATGTTAGCTGTAGATATTTTTGCAGATAATTTTTATCAGATGGAGGAAGTTTTCCTCTATTTCTACTTTTCCTGAGATTTTCTTTAAAATTCATGAATAGGTGTTGAATTTTGTCAACTGCTTCTTTGCATCAATTACATGATCATGTGATTTTTCTTCTTTAAACTTTTTTAGATCAAACAGTGTATAATTTATGATGATTTGGGCTGCAAATAACATATCAAATCAGATTAAAATTTGTTTAAATCAAACAGAAATGTATTCTTTTCCTGAACAGTGCCTCTGAAAAGTTGGTAGTTTCAGAGCTGGCTAATTCAGCAAGTCATAAATGTCAGGACTCGGTGTGTTCTCTGCTGTTTTCACGACTCTCCCCTTATAGCTATAAATTGGCTGCTGAGGCTCCAAGTGTCAAAAGGGAGACAGGAAATAAGGGATGCTTTCCTCTTTTTATCATGTTGGAAATCTTCCTCAGTAAACAAATAGGCTTTTATGTCTTGTGGCCAGAATAGGTTCATGTGTAACAAACTAATCTGGCAAAAGAAATAGAAAGGGATATGGATATCCCAGGAATGGTTTAATCTTGTATTTCTCAGTGGGGTTACTTTTGGCATTTTGTTTGACAATTTGTTGTTGTGCAGGACTTTTGGCATCTCTGACCCTTATGTATTAAGTTTCAGTGGAACCCTCAAGTCACCGAGACAACTTTCGTACTTCCTCTGATAGGCAATGCCACCTCCCACTGAGAGCCATTGTTGGGACCAATGGTGATTTACTCTCAGGAGCTGGGCTCATTTTTACCTTATAATATTGAAAATAAGAAGGAAGAAATGGTTGTTGAATAGATAGCCAATAGTGTCAGCTATTGGAGGGGAAGAAGCATCTTCAAGTGAAACCAGAAACATAATTGGATTCAGAGGAGCCTCAGGGCCTCCAAATCCTGTGGGACTTACTCTTTTTGCCACCAGATACCTCTAAAGTAGCAACATGGGCCCAGACTTCCCATCAACTCTGGAGTTATGGTGAGAGACTGCAACAAGAGAGGGAGCTTATTCTTAACCACGCTTATTTCTTTTTCTCTCTGGGATCTTGTTCTAATAGTAAATAATCTTAGCCTGGAAAGGACCTTAGAGATTATGAAAATTATTTTATAGATCAAGACACTGAAGCTCAGAATGGTGAAGTGATTTGCTAAAGAGAGTGAACAAGCTAGGACTTGTTCAGCTGAGCACTATATACAGAGTTCCCAATTATCAGTTTTTCTTTTATTTCTCATCTCTCATATAATATTTATTGGGTGCTTACTATGAGACACAGTGTGTCAATTGATTTATATAATTTTTCATTTTAATCTTTATAACAACCTTATGAGCTATATATGCTTATTATCCTCATTTACAGATTAGGAAATTGAAGTTTAGAAAGATTAAGAAAGTTGTCCAAGGTCTAATTCCCAAATCAGCACAAGTAGCTGTTACACCATGTCACTTCCCTGGTAAAATAAACCTTTGTTGCCTTTTACTGTCATTTATTCCAGGTGGATTAGCAAGACATTACCCAAAGCCCAGGTGATTACTCTTAGATTGTGCTTACAATTTCAGTGTCTCTCTATCATTGGAGGAAATGTAGAGGGAAGATGACAAATTTACTCCAGTTCCATATGACCAAGAAGGGGTAAGAGATGAAGAATAAGATTCAGTCATATTATTTTGCTTTTTCTAAAAAGAAAACTGCTTATTAAAACAACAGTTTAACTATTAGGCTATGTCTTAATTATAACCTAGGGTTTACAATTCTTAAGAAAAGATATGATTAGGACAAAATTAAAATATGGCAGTGAGTATAAGTTATTTCACTTAAGTACTGTTTTCAGTTACTCCTTATCTAAGCTTTGGCTTTCTTTACTGTTTTATATTTTCTAAATGATTCCAGGCATTGTGAAGCTATTTAGTATATGCAAAGCTTCCAGGAACTAAAACCAGCCACCGGCAGCTTTGGTGTAGACACATCTTTAAGGAGGTAATTCCCTGGGCATTTCTGCTCTGCCTGTGTTGAGATTATTTGTGACTGATTTGGAGAGATCTTTTGTCTGTTTGTCCATCTGTCAATCATCTATCCATCTAACCACTCAGCTAATTTTTTATTCAACAGATATTTATTAAACACCTACTTACTATGACTATTTTTTTGCATGCTACGCAATGTTCATAAAGATTTTTACTTAAGAACTAATTTTTAGTTTCAGATTGCTCTTCTATTCTTTTACTTCTGTGGGTCAGAACAGGAAAATCTATAGAAAATATCTTGCTACCAAGCTGTGGGCCCCTCAGGATAAGGGCAATGTCTTACTGTCTTTGTATCTCCAGGCTGAACAGTGGCTGCAGACGGTGCAGTTTCAATAATGCTCATAGAGCTGAATTGTTTTGTTTCTCTTCCAGAAAGTGCTATAATCCTCTTTTGATTCAGGATAGGTTTACCTAAGTTATTACATCACTAACATTGTATTCCTTTTATTTCTTCCCCTAGGGGGACATATTTTATTGAAAAGGCAAAAATTATTCTTTACATTTTGCTGTTCCTCTACTAAGATAATTTTCATCCTAGATGAGACTTTCCTTGTCCTTTAACAACCAGTTCAAATGTCAGTGAACTAGGGGCTTTTCCCCCACCTGCTAAAGTCTTCATGTAGAATTAGTCTTTCTTTCTCTTTGTTCTCATACCATCATTTCTATTCTTTTGTCTGCCTATTTATTCATCCATCCAACCATCCTTCCATCCATCCATCTATCCATTCATCCATTCAATTATCCAAACATTCATCTACTCAGCTATTCTTTCATTCACCAATGACTTAGCCTACTTCCTATAACCCTACTGTGTTTTACATGCCACACAATGTTCAGCAAGGGTTCATGTGATATCTAATTTCTTGATTATATGTTTTTTTTTTATTTTGACAGGTTATGAACCCTTCAAGCAGGGACTAGGAAGAGTCTTACAAGTCTTTTTGTACCAAGTGCCTGAGGAAGGTATTTAATTAATGTTGTGGAATTGCATTATCCATCTAATAATGCCTTCTCTTCAAGCCTTCTTAAACAAACATCTCTTTTCCTCTTTTAAGTTTTACAGGACATTTGAAAAGCACTGAGAAACAATAATTTCATCAGCCTGAAAGAGGATGTAAAAAGAGAAAAATAAACAAGGATATAGTTCATAGGAAATATCAAAGAGTGTCACCATTATGACTGCAATAATGTGGATTGATTTATCCCAACCTGAGAGGAATTAAAATGCTTCATTATATGTATGATCTTTATCACCCTTTTAGTATCCTTTTTCACTTTGGTATTCCACTTATGGATCTGATGTCCCTCCTGCTTTACAGATGAGAAAACTGAATGCAAGAATGGCCAACTGGCTTGAGTCACCTAGCCATGGCAAGTCAGGAGCTGAGGTGGAAGGATAAGATAGGCATTTTTAGATGTTAATAGTTTCAACCAAATCAAGGTATTATCATCACCTGCATATCATATTTATTATTTACTAAATTCTAATTAAGTGCCAAGAATTTTATTTTTATTATTTATGCCTATAGCACCTGGTCTTCCTAAGCGGTCTCCCATCCAAGTGCTACCCAGGCCTGACCCTGCTTAGCTTCCAAGATTTGACACCGGGCTTGTTCAGAATGGCATAACTAAAGACCATGGACCATGGCTCTACTGGGGTGTGAACCCAGGACCTTCTACCTGTAAAGCAGACGTGCTAACTGCTACACTATGGAACCATGTCTGCAAGAACTTTATATGTATTATCCTTTCCCCAAAATATTTATTTTGAAAAATTTCAAACCTACAAAAAGTTATAAGAATATACAATGAAACATCAAGTTTCACTAATGGCTTTTTTCTTACATCTAGTTTCTTATACCTAATTTCACATTGTTTTGCGCGCTCTCTCTCTCTCTCTCTCTCACACACACACACACACACACACATACACACACACACACAGAGCTATTTCAGAGTTACATGCAGACATTGTGACTCTTCACTTCTAAATATTCCAGCATATATCTCTTTAGAACAAGAGCATTCTTCTACATAACTAAAATAATGATCACACTGAGGAAATTTAACATTAAAACAGTTCTGTTATCTATTATATAGTAATTCATCATTCAAATTTTCCCATTTTTTGTAATAATAATCCTTTTATTCCTTTCTTCTTTCTTTCAATCCAGGATCTCATCAAAGATTACACATTGCATTTACTTTTCATACTTCACTAGTCTTCTTTAATCTAGAACAATTTCTCAGGCTTTTTTTTTTCTCTTCATGCCATTGACAGTTTTAAAGACTTCAAGCTAGTTATTTTGCAAAGAGTCTCTCAATTTTGGATTTGTTTGATGTTTCCTCATGGAAAGATTTGGGGTAAATATTGTTGACCAGAGTAATTTCATAAGTGATGCTGTGTGTTTCTCCGATCATCACATCAGGGAGCCTGAAATGTCAGTTTGTCCTGACATTGGTGATGTTATGATAACTTAGTTAAGGTAGTGTTTGCCTGAGTTCTACACTGCCGAGATACCATTTTCCTTGGTAATTACTAAGTAATCTGTAAGGTGATAATGCTGCGGTTGTGTGAATATCTCCTAATCGACCTTTCATCCAGTAGTTTTAGCTTTCATTGATAATAATTTTCCATTATCTTTTTAAACTTGCAAAATAGCCCTGTAAGAGAGATACTATTACGCATATGTTTTTACAGTGGGGGAACTGAGTTCTTAGAGAAAGGAACTTGCTCAAGGCCCCACAACTGGCAAGGAACAGAGCTGGGCTTTCAATCCTGGTCTGTCTCTAAATGCCTCTGCTCTTATGACTTACTACACAATACTACTTGACGGTATATATCTCATCTCTTTTGCTTCAGGCAAGATGAGAAAAAGTGATATTTAAGATCATTTAAGACATAGTTTTTTTCAACTCTTTAGTCTCTTCCTTCTTATTCCCTAAGCACTTTTTTGTTGTTGTTGAAGAGAATGCCTCTGAATTCACCTTGCTCTGAGTATTACCTGAAATGTGGTGAATAAATCATGCTTTTGTTCAGCAGTCCCTAGACTATGGAGTTCTACCTTGATTTGATCCTAGCACTTGCCAGAAACACACTGTGATTGATGTAATTACATATGGTCCATTCAAGTGTGAGAAAGGCCATGACATCAATCCATAGAGTTCATTATAGTTAAATTTTCCCTGGCTTCTTTCATAAAGGGGGACATGTGGGGTTCTTGAGGTGGGGGTGGGGAACCTATTTTTCTATTAGAGTCAAATTTGCCAGTCAAGAATTGAATTAAAAAATTATAACATATTAAAACTACAAGACATCATCTAGCTCAATCCCTTCCTTTGTAGATGAAGAAAGTGAGCCCTAGAGTGGTAAGTGGGCTGTCCCAGGTCACAGCAGGTGACTCACAGATCTGGGGCTGGAACCAGGGATTCCATGCAGATTATGGTCCAAACTCACTAAGGTTATGCTCTAGCCTCCCCTTTGCCAGGGGCCCAACCCAGCCAGCTTGCCCAGCCCTTGGTCTGTCTGCTGCCACTTCCCAGCCTTTCTTTTCTCAGATTTGCCCTTTGGAAGGCATATTCTCACTCTTTCTATCCTTCCTTCATTGGCACATTCATTCTTAACCAATGTTTATTATCCTCCTGCTTTGTGCCAGGTCCTGTGCTAAGCACAGTGGATACAAAGCAAAAAGAAACACAGTGTGAGCCTGGAAGGAGGTCACAGTTTAGGTGTGTATGTGGGGGGAATACAATCCAACAGCTATGATATGTGCTAAGTACTAGATTGACACTGCCTATTTTGAGCTCTTGGGAAACAGAAAAAGGAAGGAAGCTTTGAAATTATGTGGGTGTGTTGGAGTTTGCTGAGAAAGGTGGGACCTCCAAAAGAAAGGGAAGCAAGTATGGGGGAAAAAATAAGGACAGGGCAGAACTTGCTAGATGTGTAATGAGAAGATTCTGTAAGGGACCCAGAAACATGTCTTCTCACTGATTAAGGAATAATTGGTGTGGCTTGGATAGCTGCAGGTGCTGCTGGTGATTAGAAGCCTTGAACTGGTTATTGGTTTGGCTCAGTTCAAAGTTTTAGACAAGAGCTCCAGTTTCCTCCGTGGCTGCCCAGTGTCCAGAGCCCTTTGTGCCTGTAGACCTAGGGGAGGAAGCCAAGGGGAGGAAACCAGGGTGAAGAAGCCAGGGGAGGACATGGTGAGGACGTTGAGAAGCAAGGGCACTAACTGCAGCTTCAGCTGCAGGAGGCCCTGTGATCTTCCTGCTTACTGCTCAGTACACTGCATAATGGACACTTAGTTACGGGATTTGAACTAAGGCTGAATCTTATTCTGCACAAGGGAATAATCATATCACAAGCTGAAAAGAAGGGGTTTGGTGCTAATTAGACCAAGGCATGCATGGGCTGTGAAAAGTTCTAGTCGCTTTTTTCTGCTCCTACCACTGACCAATTATACAATCCGGGCCAATTAGGAAACAGCTGCTTACATACATCAGTGAATTGATGTAATGACTTCATACAGCATGGCCTTGGGCTGTGCTGGACCTCTCAAGTGAGCCAAACTTCCCATAACAACAGCCCACAACAACAGTGACAATTAAATGACAGTTTACTGTGGCAGATTAAGTTATTTACATGAGTTACCTATTTATTCCTCACAGTAACCCAAATAATTAGGCAGTACTAAGACCCCAATTTTGCATAGGAAGAAACTGAAGATCAGAGAGGGTAAGTAACTTGCCCAAGGTCACACAGCTAATAAATAGTGCAACCAGGAATGGCCCAGACAGTGCGAGTTCTGAGCCCATACTCCTGCCACTAGGCCACATTGCCTCTTAGTGCCAGGTGGATGTGACTTGGGCAGGAGTTCTAGCACTTGTTACAATGTATAAGTATGTTGTTCATTCACTTTGTGGTTGTTCATTAGATGATAAATTCCATGAGGGTAGAGAAAAGGAGATTTTGTTCCCCCTGGGCACCGAGACTCTAGCACCTTCTTGATGCATAGTAGATGTTTAATACATCTTTGGGGCTCAATAAATAGCTCGGGCCACCTAGCCTATTTTATATTTTTGCTGATTATACTAGCAAGAGAAACCAATGAATACAGATATTTCTCTGGATTTGTATTTCTCAGTTATGAGAGCTATCTGGGTCTGGGCAGTAATCTTTGGGAAGAGCCGCCAGAGCTGTTCCTTTCTTTGCTCTTGCTTTCATTACTTATATAATGCACTCATTTTTTAAATTAATTTATTCAGTAGATATTTAAGAAACATCTGTGCCAGCTACTGTTCAGGCAGAGCAGTGAACAAGACAGATAAAAATTCCTTCCCACATGGAGCTTGCAATCCACTGGAAGAGATAATAATAGGAAAGAAGATAAATAAATAGTATGCACAATGGAATAAATACTTAGGAAGGGTGATATGAAGTGTTAGGAAGGTGATGAAAATTTTAGATAAATGTCCAGTAAAGTCCTCATTGGGATGGTGACATTTGACAAAAGATTGGAAGAAAGTAAAGAGAAAGGCCATGCATATACCACAGGGAGAAGCTTTCTAAGCAGAAGAAAGAGCAAGTGCAAATGTTCTGGGGCAAAACCATGCTGGGTGTGAGAGGAGCAATGAGGAGGTCAGAGGTCACTGGAGTGAGATGGGAAAGTGATGGAAGAAGAGTTAAGGGAAGTAACAGAAGCCAGGCTGTATAAGAGCTTCTAAGTCAGAGTGAGGTGGGTGGGAAACCATTGGAGGATTAGGGGAGAGGAGGGACATAATCTGATTTTCTGTGTTATTCTGTAATGTGGCTGTCTGCATATTTATCTTCCTTCTAGACTGCGAACTTCTCAGAGAAGTGACCATGTATATGTTCCCATTGCTGATTACAGTGCCTGGCACATAGCAGATGTTTCAGTACATATCAAATGAGTAAACACATGAAAAATATGAAACAATGAAACTGAGGCAGGATAGATAGCCTAGGGATGCTCTCTGCCTCCCAGGATAAGGCTTCTGAATTTTTCCTTGTCTTTGGTTTAGCCAGCCCTCTCCCTATTTTAGCTCCTGCAAGGGAAGATAAACAAAAACCAGTGCTTTCCAGGTTAGATGCCATCTTTGGCAAAGACCTGGCCTTTGGTTAATTATAATATCATTATAATGTCATCTACATTGAAAATACTATGGTTCCCATCATGAACCTGACACCACAACAGTTTTGGAAAGAAATAAGAAAGAATGGGAAACTGAGCTCCCGCCTACTGGGAGGAGACAACAAGGCTGAGTCAGTACCATGTCTCCGAACCCTGCCCCCAAAACAACAGAAACCCATAATCCAGACATCCTCAGCGAGATTTGAGATTCGAGATTCGCTGAGTTCATCTGCACTTTTCTCTCGGGTGTGTGCTTTCACTTTAATAAACCTTGTGCTTCCTTGCTTGCCTTTCTTCTTGCCCTTGAATTCTTTCTTGTAGCCTAAGACAAAAACATGGTCACCGGAGCTCAGGGCTGAGTCAGTCCTCTCTTGGACTTCTGTGCCTGTTAAGCTCTCCGGCATCATCAAGCTAAATTGAGGTACAGACAGAGGCCCAGAGGAATGACAAATACATTCTGAACTGAGGAACAAGGGATGTTTTATGGGGCAGGTATCTTTTACTCTAGGCCTAGACATATGAGAAGGTTTTCCATTGATAGAGAGAAAAAAGTATATTAGGTTGAACAAAAAATAAAAATAAACAAAAATAAATAAATAATGGAGCAAGGGTTCAGAGGCAAAGGTACAGGGAAAACTGAGAAAACACCAAGAGACAAATGTTTTTGGAGCACAGTGTGAGAGGAGGCGTACAGTGGGATGGAAGGCCAGAATTACAGACTGGGGCCAGATCATGAAATGACTTGCATATAAGGCTAATGAGTTTGGGTTTTGTACTGCAGGCAATGTGGAGCCATTGAAAGGCTTTACAGGTGTGTGGATCCAATTGGAAGATAAGATTCAGCCCATTAGGTTTTGGCTGTTAACTCAGTTGTGGCTTGCCACCAAAAAGAGGGCAGCTGGCAGTGTCAAGAATGGTGTATGCGCAGGCGGTATATCACGTTGTAGCCGGTGTAGCACTCTAGATTGTGCAGACTCTGTGTAGAAATACTGCTGAGCACAGGAGGAGAGAGTACATCTTTAGAACCCTCTGACATTGCACAATGAAGGATTTAGCAGTTTACTCAGGTGTGTTTCAACAGGCACTAGTGTTCAGCGCTGAACCAGCTATGATTTTGTTATGCTGCTCATCCAACCCATGCCTCCTTATGTAAAGTCAGTCAGCCAATAAGGCTCCCAGGGTTATTGATTTTTCTCTCCTGTGCTGGAGGAGGCTGGCAGAGAGTTCATACCACCTGCTCTTCCCCTGTGTGGAATGTAGCTCCTCTACTATCTAGTTCGGAAGCAAGGGATTAGTCATAATAACTTTGGCACTCCTAGAAAGAGCTGAGACTTCTACCTCTCACCAGAGAGGGGAAAGCAAACGCAGCCATCTGATAGGGCAGGCCTTGAGCCATTCTGGCTTCTAGTTGTGTGGCTGGGGTGCTGCTGCTGGTGGGGAAATAGCCTCTGGGAGGCCTTCTAAAAATTGAGTTGCAGGTACATGTCAAGTTTGAGAGTCGTCAGCCATTCCTTAGAGGGGATGGACTTATTTCCAGGCTGGAGCCCAAGGCTTCCACCTTCCTGCCCTGACTACTACCAGGCTGTCCCACTCTGTCACCTCTTCATTCCAACTTAATCTCTCTCCAGGTTAACTGGCAGGAATCCTTGCCCCCACATCCCCCATACTTGCACAGCTCCATCATGGAGCAAGCCTGAGCAGAGCTCCTCAAGTGTTTTCAATCTAGGGTTACAGTCTGTAACTGTCCTTGGGTAGTACACTTGGGTTTTACAGAACCACAGAACAAATGTGCAGAAGAGTGCATAGCTTTCAAGGTTGAGAGTAGGGAAATTGGGGCGGGGCAGGGATGGAGTGGCTCAGAGAAACCCCAGTATCAAACCTTCAAGGAGTTTAAGAAAGAAACTAGGAATTTGGGGGAGTGGAGTGAGAAATTTCTAGCAGTAATCCCCAGTTTTTTTTTCAACTGGAAAACTAGCTGCCATTTTCGAAGAAATAGCAGGTTTACCTGTAATGACTACAATGCCATGGTTAAAGGGCGCTGGGCCCAGGGACTTTATGGACCTCCCATATACAGAAAACCATGTGAAGAGAACTACATCTGATGAGTCTAAAGTCGAGGCCGTGGATTCTTTCTCACACTGCAGTAAGAGATCACGACTAGTGTCTCCCCCATCATTGTCTCAGGAGGTTCTCTGATGATCCAGGCTCACTGTCTATACTCAATTTGTATACTTTGGAGATGAGCTTAGCTGGCTCTTCTGTATTTGCTTCTTTAAGCCACCCCAGTATACCTCTCATCACGGTTCAGATGATGAACTTTAGCTAAGAAGGATTGGTGATAGGCACAAGCTAAGGTAGCATAAGAGTCAGACTGAGAGACTGGATCTCTGACTGTACTCCAAGCCCAGAAAGAAAGATTTTTTTTCGTTTCTACTCTTCTATAAGGGTTATTATGACTGTCAATATTTATTAAAATGGGCATTTTAAAAATGCCCATAACCTTTGATCTAAGAATCTGACACCTAGGAATGTCTTCAAAGAAATTAGAGATATCACAAGATTTAAAGATAAAGATGTTTATCACAGTGCTGGTATTCATAATAGCAAAAATCCACAGCCATTAAAAACTGCTATTTCAGAATATTTGATGACATGAGAACATATTTATAATTTTTAAAACTTTAAAAAATTATGAAAATCTTTTATGTAGAAAATCACAGCAAACATTACAAATGTCCATATACCTTCCAGCCAAATTTTCAAATGTTGAAATTTTGTCATATTTACTTAAGGACTTTTTAAGAAATAAAAGGTTATAGATACGGTTGAGGTCTCTTTTGTATTCTTCCCTTCCATACCTCCCCAGAGGTAACCATTTTTCTGAAATTAGTAAGTACCTTTCCCATCCAAAAATTATACTTTTTACACTCACCCATATATAGATCTCCACAAAAAATATAGAGATTTTTTTAATAACTTACAAAATTTTTAACTTTCTGTAATGTGCTGTTTTCACTCAACACAATTTTCAAGATTCACTATTTTGACGTATATAAATGAAATTGTTTTCTATTGCTTTATGTAGCATTCCAATTACACAAATATATTTAATAATAAACTTTAAAAATAGGAATTATAATAGTTCAAAAAGTTATCGCTAAGTGAACACACCCATCTAATTACCACCCGGGTCAAGAAACTACATTACTTGTATGCCAGAAACACCCCCTTATGCTGAGTCTCAGCGACTCTGCTTTTTTTCTTCTCGCAAAGCAGCCACTATCATGATTTTTAATAACATCATTTTGCCTTTTTTTTTGAAATTTATATAAAAGGAAACCAGGTGTCTTACACTCACCAGTCATGTCATTTATTAATTATATTGTTCATATCTTCTCTTTTCTTCCTGAGTTTTTTCCTCTGTTATCAGCTATTGAGAGAGGTGTATTAAACTCACTATGAATGTGGATTTGTTGTTTCTCCTTTCAATTTTGTCGATTTTTTCTCTATTTTAAAGCTATGTTATTACATGCGTATAGAGTTAGAATATAATAGCTTTCTGGTGAATGCCCTTCATTATCTAGTAATGGTTTTGCCTTAAAGTTTATTTTCTCTGCTATTAGAATATTTATACTAGCTTTCATTTGGTTCGTGTTTTCATCTTTTCCACTTATCCTTTCTGTGTACTTATATTTAAAAAGTGCCTCTTGCAAGCAGCATATGGTTGGATTTTTAAAATTCACTTTTATAATCTACTACATTTATTTTTACACTTAATCTATATTTAGTATTCTGCTCTTTACATGTAATGCAATTGCTGAATATTTGGGTTCATATCTACCATTTATATCTATGTTTTCTATTTGAGCTACCTGTTTTATATTCCCTTTCTCTTTTTATGCCATCTGTTTGAGTAAGCAAATATTTTGATTATTTACTTTCCCCCTTGCATTTACTTGATGGTTATACATTCTTTTACTTTTCTTTTAGTGATTACTCTAGAAAATGTGCATCCTCGACTTAGTTATAGTCTAATACAAACTATTATATTCACCACTTCCCTGATAGATATTAGAATATTTTATCTTCTTTTACTCTTTTCTACCTTTTGTGTTATTTTATGCATTTTAATCTACATATACTTAAAACCCCATTATATGTTAATATGATTTTGTTTTGTAAAGTTAACATTAATTTATATTTTCCCACTTTTTTGTTTTTACCTCATCTCTTTCCTCTTTCCTTCTTACATTTCTTTGTTTTCATCTGGGATCATTTTTATTTTACTTGAATAAGTTTCTTTTATGTTTCTTTTAAGGCAGGTTGGATGTTAACAAATTCTGTTTTTGTTTGTCTAAAATGTCTTTACATTGTCTTCATTTTTGAGGACAATTTTGGTGTGTATAGATTTCTAGATTGGCAGTTATTTCATTTTAGCTCTTTAAAGCTGGCATTCCATTGTCTTGTGGCTTCCACCACCTCTGTGGAAAGTAAGATAAAAAAGTCTTATTGCTCCTTTGCAGGTAACCTGTATTTCTCTGGCAGCTTTTAAGATTATTTTCTCTTTTGTTTTCTATAGTTTTCCTGTGGGGTACCTAGATGTCGTTTTATTTATACTTATACTGCTTGGGGCTCATAGACTTCTTGGTTCTGTGAGTCGATACCCTTTATTGGTTCTGAAAAATTCTTGGCCATTATCTTTTCAAAATCATTTTTTCTTTTTTTCTCCATCAGAGTCCATTTTCATGTATGTTACATATTCTGAACTGTAACTCCCATTCCTTTATGCATATTTTCCAATTTAAAAATTATCTTGTTTGGATAGTTTCTATTGATGTCATTAAGTTCATATCTTTAATCTTCTGTGTCTAAATTGCTGTTAAAAAGTTCATTGAGCTCATGTCAGATATTGAGTTCATAATTTCAAATATTGTATTTTTCAGTTCTAGAACTTCTATTTGATTTTTATTTTTTAAAAAATAGATTCTAATTCTCAGTTCAAATTTGTTGTCCTTTCATTTATTTTCACCATTTTCTCCTGTTTCTCTAAAGATACTAATACTTATTTTATGGTTCTTGTAAGCTAACTTCAGTATCTGGGTAACTGTTTCTTTCATTTGTTTTTATGCATGATTTTTGGTCCTATAGCCCTATTTCTTGGCATGCCTTATAATTTTTGAAACTCTGGATTATTATGTATAACATTTTTCAGAGACCCCAGAAGATCTCTTTATACAGGGTTCGGCCTTTCCTTTTTTAGGCGGTTAGAGTAGGAGCCGTTGGTAAGGCTCTATCCACCTCTGGTTAGGGCCTGACCCTGAGGCAGAGACCTCCAAGTTTTCCAACTGAGTCTCTGAAATGTTTGGTGGCAGATCATAACCTCTAATCTTTGTTTCCTCAGCACCATAAAACAACCAGAAATTCTCTGCTTGGAATATTAGCCTCATGCCCTGTGCAGTTATAGAATTTGGCAGATGTATTGAGGCCAAAACCAGGCATATTTTGAGGTTTCTCAGGTCTCCAATTTTTTCACTTAAACCTCATGAGACTTCTGAAGTTCTGATGGTTTGTCTGTCACCTGGCAGCGACCCATTGCCTGGGCAAAGCATTCTCAGCTTTTGTCCTGTGCACTGAATTGATTAACAAAGGTCCCCAGAGAAGCAGCAGCTTCAGGTCATCAGCTTCCTCTCTATAGTTCTTCCCTCTTTGGAATTATGTCCTTGTAAAGCAGGAGCTCCGGGCCTGGAACTTGGACCTGGGCTTTGGATATTCTGAAAAAAAACCACCAGAGGGGCGAGATATGCTGTTTATTATTCACTAGGCAGGGAAACTTCAGCAGCGGCAGGTCGGAGCTACAGGAAAAGGCTGCTGGCCAAAGGCAAGCAATGTTTTACCCTCAAGTGGGGGTGGGGTAGTAGAATTACCTCGTTGGGGGAGCTGCCGCCTTCTCAGGCAGATTGAAGCAAGATGTGCTGCTTAGTTACAGAAGCAGATAGCATCCATGAGAACAGAGGACCAGCCACCTTCTTGAGCGGAGCAAGCAGATAATATCCATGGGAGTGGGCACTGCCCAGAGATCTGTGTGCTGCCTTCCTTATGGCTCCAGGCCAGGCAGCCATTCATCTTCTAAGTATGTGGATGGGCTATGTTCCAAGTTAACCCTGCAGTCCTGTGTGGTCCTCATTGGCCCACAGCCTCTCTGATGCCTTTAAATAAGACGTTTTCATTTTATCTGCTTTTCTAATTGCACTCTATGAGACATTGGTTTGCCATAGCAATTCAATCTTACCCCATAGTGAAAGTCCTCTAGGCCTCATTATCATATACATTTTTTGAATGCCCAGCATTGTGTTTTGAAAATTATAGAAATAATTTGAGGTTCTGGATGATGTTATGTTCCTCTAGAGAAGATATAGGCTTGCTTCTGGCTGTTAGCTAGTCTAGGGGTAGATCACCTTGATTCTGTCAGAAAGTGACATGATTAGAATCTGGGCTTCAGTCTTTCTGAGGGCTGGTTCACTCTTATGACCAGAGTATAGCCCTTTGTGGTCCCATATGAATTCCTGGGGCATTTATCAGTCCACTTCCTCTCCAGTGGACCTGAACTTCATTCTGGTTATAACAGCCCCACAAGACTGCAGAAAACTCGTTGATTTCTCAGTCTCTCAGTCATTGCTTGCCTATAGAATCCAGCTCTTGCTCTGAGGGATAAAGGGGCCTCAAATTCTGGGTTTATTCTTGATTTCCTTCCTCTTTCAGATGGTAGCTCTATAAAATTTATTGCCTTGATAATCTTTCATATGCTTTCAAACAGTTTTTATTATACGTTGTCCAGTTTTTCTAGTTCCCAGTGGGAGAGTCAATCCAAACCCAACCTAGTCAATCAATAATGGAGTGGAACTCTCAACAATACATTTTTTTTTAAGTGAAAAAGAAAAGCAGGTTTCAAAAATAGCATGTGCTGTGTGGTACTAATGTGGTTAAAAAGAAAAGTATGTGAATATGTACATATATGTAGATCAAGTTGTTAATGGTGGTTGTCTCTGGACTATTGGATTATAAGTGATTTTCATTTTGTCTCTGTGCTTGTCCATATTTTCTAAATTTTCTATAACAAATGAGTTTTTAAAACAAATACTATTTTTGAGAAAGATGACTTCCAAAAAAATATTAGGCAGAAGAAGGAAGAAAGCTAGAGAAAAAGAAGATGATACCCCAGAAACTGAAAAATAAGATCACTCATGAGACCCATAGAATAGTGGAGGAAGAAAGGTGGGGTTAAAAAGAGAGTGCAAAATGGCACCTCAGAGCTGGGAAGGACTTAGCTCACCTTGCTCAAACCCCTCATTGTATAGGTGAGGAAACCGAGGCCCAGGAAGCAGTATGGCTTGCTGCCTAATTAGCAACAGCACTGGTCAGGAGCTAGTCTCCTGGAAAGGCTAGCGCTCTTTCCAAAGCAGTTCATAAATGTGGGCTCACTGAGTCATAGGCAGTTCTACCTGCAGGACCAGGAAATGGGACACTGACGTTTGAACAGGGTTTCTCAGGTGTGAGGTGGGCTGGCCTCATGAGCAAACAACTCGAATATGAGTCTGGGCAGAGAACGAACAACACGTAAGAGTTTTGGTGGCAAATAATAATGACAGGCCAGTGTGTTTGGAGTTTTGGGAGAGGAAGTACTTCCAGTTCCTTTGCAGAAGGAGCCTGGTCTGAAGCCAAAGTTTTTCCGGGTTTTGATGGCTTCCATTAGGTACCTGAGCAGAGTCGTGTAATTGAATGGGGAGTCTAGGAGATTTATAAACCAAGGATGTTTGAATGAGAGGTTTGGAGTTCATAAATCTTGCAGTCTCTTCTTTGCAGCACTTAGGAGGAAAGGATTTGAAATCTATCATATTAAAATTAGCTGATGTAATAATCAAAAGTTACCCTGGGCTTAGAAAAGAGTGAGAGAGGGAATTTTGTCTTTATCTTGGCTGGAGACTTTGACAATTCTCAGAGGCGAGGCTCAGAGGAATAACTCTCAGACAACTAATCATGCAACAGATGCTCATCCAAGAAATTATCAGAAATGCAGAAGACCATCCAATTTTCATGTTACTTAACACACAGATAAGGTCCCTGTGGGTTTTGGAAGCAGCTTTTGTGTCTCATTTTGGTGATATATTTGGGAAGGGCAAGGGAAAGGTGCTGGAGCAGGACAAACGTTATATATCATTGAAGTAGCATAATTTAAAGGGGGCTGATAATTCGACCCCAGCTTAAAATACAAACTGCACCACAGTGCTTGAAATTTAACCATCAGGTAGGTGTTCATTCCCTTTTGTTGCTCTTAGTTTACTTGAGTGAGGCTTACAGAATTCCTCTAACCATCATCAAAGGGGTTTTGAACAGCATCTGGAAAGAGAAGAGATAAGACTAGAAGATAAAAATTTCAAATTTCCCCTATTTGACTTCTTTTGTCTTGTGAGTAGCCTTGGATATACTTTGCTTTCAGAGAGGCTCTATTTGAAGCCACCTGTCTGGTTTCAAATCACAGCTCTGCTGCTTTGGGGCCAGTTACTTAACCTCTATGTGCTTCAGTTTCCCCACCTGTAAAATGAAGAAATAACAGTATTTAGTTTATAGGGTTATTGTGAGGATTAAATGAGTGAATGCATGTAAACTACTTAGAACACAGTTTCTGGTACAGAGTAAGTGCTCAGTAAACATTTCTATCATTATTCTTACTAGCTTTCAGCACGGTGGCACCTACTGCTCTAAGGGAATTACCCATGTAGGTCCCAGCCAAGTGTGAAAGAGCCCACAGCTAAGGCTGTGAGAGGAGGCAAACATTTCTGAGTTCTTCATTTCTCAACTGCAAACTCTTTGAAATACTCCTCGGGCTCTTGTGATAGGGCTCTTGTAATGTGGTGACATGGGGTAAGTTGCCAGAAGTGGGAAGGCAATTCAAATAAACCAATAAGTCACAGGATAAGGAAAACTGGGCTAAGAATTTTTAAGAGACGTTACTTTGTGACAGAAACTTGCACGTCAGGTACAGTCATCAATTAAAGAGAGAGTTGTTAAACCACCTGCTCTCCTATCTCCTTTCCTGGCTCCTTCTACAAGCCTGTGTTTAAGACATTGGCATTGCTGGTGTTTTAGAGGCAATATTTGCTTTAAAAAAAAAAAACAGTGCATTAACTGAGTGTGGTTAAAGCAAATGTTTGTGATAGCAGATTGCAAACCTTGGTTCTGGTCCTTTCTTGATGAGCTTCTGGTCCAAATGAACAATAGGGTGGTCTGAAACTCCAGGATGGTCCAGCCCCACTGCTGACGATGTCAGTGTTCTAGTCAGTGACTAGAATGGCTCAAAATGGATGCTAAAATTGGTATCCTGCAGAGATCTTCCCCTGAATCTGAGCCTTCAAGCCCACAGTTGTGTGTGCATGTGTGTGTGTGTGTGTGTGTGTGTGTGTGTGTATGTATGTGTGTGTGTGAATTCTAAGTGTGAATCTAACTCCTCTGCCCCTCTCTTCATTGGGCCCTAATTCTCCCTTGCCTCCCCTGCCCATGGTCTTTTTTGTGTAGATGCCCTGCTGGTTTCTCTTTTGAAAGGCATCTGGAGCAGAACCAGTGAAGCAATGTCTTGGGGGCTATTATCTCCTGGAGAGGGTGAGTGGGTGGGTCTGGGCTCCTTGCTTGAAGAAGAATAGGATGAGGGTGCACTGGGGAAACAGGTGATACGAAAATGGTGAAGTGCCATGGAAGATGGAGGTTTTAAATGTTAAGGGGTGGGTAGAAAATGTACCGAGATATTTTGAGGACTAAATTTGTTCTGAAAGTTAAATGCATAGAATGTGATGAATCAGAAGAACAAGAACCACTTAAGATTTTTAAAGTCTTTGGGTTGCCCAGGCGATATGTAGACGTTTTGTGGATGGTTTGCTATTAGCAGTAAACATTTACATAACACTTCACCTCCTCAAATATTCATCTATGAAACCCTGGAGGGTTAGTGATGGACAGGAAACCCAGACCCAAGGGGGACAAGTGATTTGTTCAAGGTCACAAAACTAGTTTGCTACAGAGCTGACAAGCGATCCCAGGTCTACTTGCATTGTGCTGCTACCTGCGAGACTTTCACTTTGCTTGGTCAACTTGCCTTTCAGTGCCCAGTGAGGAGCCCTGAAGCTGATTGGCCATGGTCTTCAGATACAGGATCAGAGAGCTGGGAAGGGGTATGTTCCACATTGACCAACCAAGAGGCTATATGTGACCTTTCAGCTTCCAAATCTTCTGCTTGGGTCCTCAGTCCCTGCATCTTCATATCTAGTTTTTACCTGCTCATCCACCAGTGTTCTCTCTTTTGGAAACTGACACCACTGACTAGTTGCCCAAGCAACTCCCCATTCACCTTATGTTTAATCAATCACCAAGACTTTTAAATTTCATCTGTTTAATATTTCTTGACTCCCTCCGCTTTTCTCCATCCCTGCTCCAATCACCTGTCTACCATAGCAGCCTACTAATTAGCCTCTTTACACCCACTCTTTATTTTCTCCTATACATTCATCTACTTCTTAAAACTTCATCAGGTATCTCTCTGGCTAAAAACCCTTCTAAGGCTCCTATTGATCTCAGGATAAATAAAGCCTGAACACCTTATCACAAGGCCCCTGCCATCTCACTGCTCTCTCTCACATTCTACTCTCAAGGCAGAATGAACTTGTGTTCTCTGAGCTCATCATACTGTGGGTACTTTGGCAATGGGGCCAGAAGAAGGGAAAGATCACAGGAATGGGTAGGGAGAGAGGAAGGCTTAGAGCCTGGATCCAGGCTGTTCTGAGCCATTGGCCAGCTTGTAAATACCTTCTTCGGATGGGATATTGTCAACCTACAGAGCACTGTCAACAGACTCAGAGATGTGTGGGATCTATCAGAGCAAGGCTGCAAACTCAAATCCCTCTCCCTCCAAACAGTATGTCTGGTTTGGTAAACAAAGCACAGTGACTCTTAAGAGGATTGACATTTCTTATTGGCTATGTGACACTAAACTTGGCTCTTAATGTAATGAGGCTATCAGCCTCAGTTTCCTCATCTGTGAAATGAGGATGATAGCTGTACCACTGTGTGAATGTTTAAAAAATTTTTTTGGCTGTGAAGGATATAAACTGGCTTCCTATTTGGGGGAATCCTCTCCTGTGTGAGCCTCCAAGGGAGGGAGGGTCTTGCCTTCCACTTGGGAAGCTAAAAAAGCCATATACTGTGACCAACCCCTATCAGTGAGGGAGTGAGGTGTTCCTGCCTGATCTTCCCATCTGGAGAATAGAGAGAGAGGTGCAGGCACAGTTGAGTCTTGTTCCAGCAGAGGCAGTGAAGTAGTAGCGACAGCGACAGTGGCAGTGGTTATAAGCATATCCAGACCAGACTCTCCTGCAAAATGAACTTGGTTCTTTTCTTCTGTGCCTTCTAGTCAATTTCTGGGGGCTGCCCAATCTTCTCCCAGTAAATCCCATTCATGCTCCTCAGTTAGCTAGTCAATTTCTGTGGACAGAAACACTCTCAGCTCAGAAACTTACCTACTTTATAGGACGGTCGGGACAAAGCAGTATATTTGGATGGGGTTGCTTCAGTGAAATTGGAGTGCTTCTCAGTGTGTGTGGGGGTATCTAGGACAGGGATAATAGTGCTTACTGGACACATGCTTTTTAAGAAAGCTGAAATTATAGTGGTCAAAACCATATCAAATATTAGACATTCCACTGTGAGGATGAGATATTGTGACTATGTAAAGGACAAGAAAAATGTGAGACATTCTCTTTATCTTACCAATAGAGAGCCCTCCCACTCCTCCTCCTCTATGTCTTAAATTTAGCTTAAAGACAGAATTATTTTAAAAAAAAATGGAGAAAAGCACAAGTCCATTTCAGTAGATTGCTAGTATCTAGGACCAGACATTTATTTTCTGCAGCATGTCTCACAGGCTTGAGAGTCTGGTTTTGGCAGCCTCTTATGTTGTTTTTATCTGGGGATGCAGAAGGCCAGAAAGAACCCCTGCAAGCTGTGAGGTCAGGCTTCCTCTTGGGGTGGAAACCTTAGAAGCTGCTTGCTAAAGTTTGGGTTTCACTTATTGGGCAGCCTCTGATTAACTTGATCTCAGCCCTTCTGACCCTGCCTAGGGAGGATCTCTGAGTTCACATTAGATTGCTTAGGTCCTGGGTCCTCAGAAAGCAGGCGTGAGGCCAGGCTCTAGGCAATTTTTCACATTAACCCATCTGGTCTGGATAAAAGATGTGGTGGTTTCATGCACTCCTTGCCCAAGTGCTCTTGTTTCCTCCACTTCGGAAAACTTTCAGGCACAGGAGCCTGACAAACGCCCCTGAGGACATAAAGGACATGCTATTGAGGCCCCATCCCTAGGCCCCATCCTCCTTAACTACCATCTTTGGGAAAGAGACACTTTGAAGGCACAGTACTTACAGTGGTTTTTCAAATTGTTTACGTTTCGAAAGAGCAAGTTGAAAGGTTACTTATGTGAAAAGCAGAGCCATTAACCTTATGAGAACTAAGTGCAATAACCAAGGGGACCCAGGCTAAGGCTGCTGCTGAGCAGAGTTTGCAGGCTGTCTTTCAGCCTCTACAGGGAAGTAGAGCCAAGTGCTAGCCTGCACTGGGGTGGGGTGGATGCTTGCTCAGGGCTGCGTGGCTTCCTTCCTCAATGTTTTCTCAAAGTCTGCATGAGCCTTCTGATTCCTTGGAGCAGTGGGTCGGGTGGGGCTACGGGGAGAGGGGGTCTGAGCTGGGGCGCTGTAAGTGGTGTGTGCCACCTGGAGTTATGGCGCAGCCCAGCATCAGCCCTCTCTTCAGCTCTCTGAGCCTCAGTTTCCTCACCTGCAAAATGAGGGTGTGAGACCCAATGACTATCAAGCTCATTTCTAATCTCAGCTTTTCTTTTGTAGGTCTGTTTTCCACAAGCCTCTGAGGTGTCAGGCTTCTGGGCTGTGATTCAGGGGTTTGGACCACAGTCATTCTCTTTTACCGATCGTTACAATGGGCAAAAGCTGCTGTTTCCCACAGGTCACTGGACAAATATCCTACTGCCTCAGGGAAAATGACTCCCTGGAATTGCATGGATTTATTTTGGTAATAAACAAGGAAAGCTGGAGGAGCAGGTCCCTGGTTGTTTTACCAGCTATTATCTAAGTCCAAAGTGATGAGAGGAACTGGGTGAAGTTACACTGTCTGTGGATCCCAGACATCAGAGCATCAAAATACAAGGCAGAAAAGGAGGGTGATTTGATTGCTTTAAAAAAAAATAAGTGCAGAAATGCAAACGCTAAAAGTTGTTCCAAAAAGATTCCGCTTTAACTAAATTAGTTAATTTGAGCACACACAGCATACCATTGAATTTAAAGGAAGTAATATGAAAGTTTATATGTTTTCTTTCAAGCAAATGCCTGACAATACAAAGCATGTTGTTAGTGCCAGACAGACAGTGGCAGTAAAGGGAAAGGAAGTCATAGCTGTATTTGCCTGAGATCTGGTAGTTCAACATTTTTATCCATCCTCTCGAACTGCATTAATCCTCATACCCCCACATTCTTGTTACCTTTGTGCAGGTTGAGAAAAAAAATAAAGCATTGTTTTTGTTATCCATTCAACATCTGTTCAAGTGAATCAGAACCATGGAGTTGTAGAGAAGGATGCATCTGTTGAGGTCTTTCAGTTTAGTCACCCCCTTATTGATGCTTTTACCCCACTGTTCACCATCCCTGCCAAGGGGCAATGAGCTAGTATTTGTGGCACTCCACTTTGCAAGCATCCCCTTTCAGGGGGGCTAGAAAGTCCTTTCTTGTGGAGAGCATAAACCAGACTCCCTGTCACATCTCTCTAGAAATCATGGAAAACAAATCTCTCTTGATGACACCGTCTAGCAAGTGGCCCCCCAAATTACTCTCACTCTTCCATCACTCATCTGCATATCCAACTGAACATCAAATTGTGTAATGTTCTCTCACAGGAACATATAAAATCCATATCCATTTCAACATTCTCACTGTCACTGTCCTAGTTCAGATTTTTGGCCTCTGTCACCAAGACTATTGCAATAGTCTCATCCCTGGTCTCTCGGCTTCCTCCTCTGCCTTCCAACCTTCACCATTACTTGGACAGTCTTTGGGCAAAACACAGTGGAGAGAGCATGGGTTTTTGAATCAGACAGAGATCTATGTTTAAATTTGGGCTTCGCCACTTGTTTGAGTAGTCTCTGCCAAGTTAATTTTTCTATGCCTTAATTCTGGATCTATAAAATGAAGATAATATTGATTTCAGACTATTCTTATGGAGATTAAGGGAGATAGTATTTTTTTTTTTTAAAAAGTCTACTAAGAAGTCATAAGTAACTACCAAATAAACATAGTTTCCTTTCCCTCACCCTACTCCTTACCATTTTAAAATTTGTCAAGTGACATAATTTCAACTAGCTTCATTGCACTGGTTGACATTACCTAAACTTTTCCAGTATGCCACTAAGAACTAACCATAGTATAATATACCTGAAGCAGGGTTTGACTTCCAGAGAACATCCATCCATCCATCCAGACATCCAGACATCCAGACATCCAGAAATCCAACATTTCCAGAGCAACTTCTAGGGCCCAGATGCTGTGACAGATACTGAAAAACATAAAAACAAAATACAATGAATTTATAGCTTAGTGGAGGAGACAATCCAACACAGCATAAGAAAACTAGAAAGCAGTGAGCCTGGGTGGCCTCTTAGAGCCAAGGGAAGAGCTCCTAGCCAGGAGCAAAAGTGGTACAGCAAGGATGTCCTGGAGGCAGGGCTGTCTGACTCTTGAGGGATGAGATGAGTTAGAGAGGCTTAAGGCCTTAGTCATAAGGAATGTCCAGCTCTTGTGGGGTCCTGTGTGCCAAGCTAAGGAATTTATATTTGAATTTGAAGTCAAACAGATGACTAACATAGATTTTTGTTCTAGATATATCTCTTTGCCTGCATATCAGGGAATAGATTGAGAGAAAGCAAGACTGGAGGCAGCAAGACCAGTTGAAAAGGATCAAAGATCAAAGCAGTAACAGCGGGTATGAAGACAGGGGCCAACCTCCATGAGGGCATGAAGGTGGAATCACTCGCTGTTGGTGACCACTTAAACATGGGGCTTAAGGCAAAGCAAAAACTCAGAAAGACCTCCTGAAGGCAGAGTCCTCCAAGTCTGGGTAGCAGGTGATGTCATTTACTATGATGGGATGCTTGGCAGGACAGGATCAAGGAATTAGAGGGAACAAGGCCAAGTTTGGGAGTTGGAGAACACTCATATTTAAGAGTTGACAAACAAGAGCAGGCTGGAGAGCATTACAGACTTCTGGGAGGAGTGATATCTGAAGAGATCAAGGAAAGATTGGCATTCAAGAAGGGGAGGTACATAGTATCAAAGGCTGCTGTCAAGCAAGATTAGTGCTGAAAAATGTTAAATGATCAATCAAGATCACCAGTGGAGAGTCTGAGCCAAGGGTTGTGGAGCGAATAGGAGGTGAACAAGTGGAGAAATTTGGAGCTTGTCTTTCAAGAAGTGTATCTCTCAAGATCAAGTGAGGCATGTTGTGGTTCTCAGGGAAGCTTGGTGGGATTGGGGCAGCGAAGGGGGCTTGAGTATATGGATGTACTTGGGGAACAACCAGGAGAAATGAGAGTTAGCAGCAGGTTGCTACTGGCAGTAAGTAGGAGGGAGAGAGAATGCTCTTGGCAGGTAGTGCTGGCATTAAAGGAGCAGGAATTTTCACATGAGGATGGAGGAGTTTGGAATTGGCTACAGAGTTTAAAAAACGTGGAAACTTCCTTTACATCCTGTGGTGTGAGTGCCCCTAGCAAGTGTCAGGAGAGGGTGTGACACACTCAGGGTGTCAGAGAAGGCATCTAGTTAAAGTGGAAGGCACAAGTTGAGGGAGGCCTTGGACAGAGGCATAACGTGGCTGAGATGATGGTGGTGGCAGGGGTGACAGGCCATTAATTCACTATCAGATAGGGCTCCTAGTTTCCCTTTGGTTCTGTTATTGCTCAGGGCTATCTGAATTCCAGTGTTGCCTTGGTAACAATGGGGGTCTTCAATTTGTTTTGCCTACCCAGAAAGAATTACAGCTCAGTGAAATTTAGGAAAGGTAAAATTTATTACAGCTACGTTTTGATGTAGAAGTGGGTCACACCTAAACAGGCTATAACTGTGTGGAGATGAAAGGTATGATTAAAGTACACTCCAAATGAGGGGCAGGTTACAGTGAAGAGGGCTTAACAATGCAGAAGTAGGAAGATCTGTTTATATTTGGGCCATGATGGGAGTCCTAAATGATCACTATGTGAGGTTACCTTGACAGTTGGCTGCTATATAATCCTTTGCCTACTTTGCATGTGCTTACCTAGAATTCTGTCTGTTATAAGTAGATTTGTGAACTTCTGGGCATAGGCATGATATTATAATGATAGTATAATGAAGCTGAGGTTATGGGTAGCTTAGGGTAGTACTTTCTGTGCATACATTTGTGGCTGGTTAAGCCAGCAGCTTTTATGGCCTTGGTGCTCTAGGATTTGGGTTAATTTATAACCCTAATGGAAGGTGTTTCTAGGAGGTTCTTAAGGAAGATCTTCAAGGGAGGTTTTTATGGTTACAGAGCTGGGCCTTCACTCCTGTCACTCATGCCCAACTAACTACCTAACAGTTCCACTTTGTTTTGAAGAAAGCAAATGTCAGCCCATCATCACTCTAGCCTATTGAGGTGTTTTTGGACTGTGATTCTGGCATCCTACGTATTGGCCAACCACAGAGTAAGACTTGCTCTCAAGGATCTTACCATCTTGCTGGTGCAGATGGGCAAGACTTTGAAATAAATGTTCAAACCAATATACGGTGCAGTCCAGGGGAAAGATAGAAATAGGGTTAGAATGCAGAAGAAATGCATCTGTATCTAATGGCATACATCTGTATCTAATTTCAAAGTAGCCCTAGGCAAGAAGAGTTGGAGGGAAACTGTCTAGGAGATGACGAAACTGGAGAATAGCAATAGAAAAAATGAGAAAAGCTCTTCTGACAAAGGGTCTGCAGGACTCAGGGCCTTCTTGGCTTTCCATACTAAGTTCTCATCTTTATAGCACGGCTCATATGATCCTAATTGGTCTCTAACTCGAGAAAAAGATTCTTCCTTGTTTTTGTTTTGTTTTGAGCAATACGGCCGTGAAGTAAGCTGGCAAAAGCATGGAGATAAATCAAAAATATAGCAGGAACACTAGATCAACAAGTGGAAGGAACCATTCAACTCCCAGAAAAAATAACCAACAGAGATGCTGGCCGCTTGTCTCAAAATCAACCTGGAGGTGCTGGTGAAACCAGTAGGAGGTTAGTGGGTCCAAGAAATTTGTGGGGAGATACAGAAATTGGATCTCATTTGAGGGAGAAGTGAGAAATGGTGGGTGGTTAGAAAAGAGGTGGCCAGATGACACTGACATGGACTAGGATGAGGGACGGAGAGACTTTCCAGGTGAGCCATCTTCTCTCCCTGTTGCTGCTCTGGACAGATCATTGCCCACTGCTGAGCCATGGGGCAGGAAAACAGCACATCCTGCCCAATGCCGCCAGAGGAAGGAGGTCACCATTAGGACAGAGATGAAGCCAGGCTGGGCTCCAGTGAAGGTAAAGAGTACAGGTGGCTGTTAAATCCTCCCTGAGGGGCCAACCACACAGAGACTCATGGACATGGACAATAGACTGGTGGTTACCAGAAGGGAGGGGAAAGGGGGGAGGGGGGAGGTAGATGGGGGTAGAAGGGGTCAAATATGTGGTGACATTAAAGAATTAAAAATTAATTAATTAATTTAAAAAAATCCTTTCTGAGTATGACCTCCTTTCCTCTTGGGCTGAACAATCACAGCCTAGGGGAGAAGAAGCAGCTCTTAAAAAGAGAAATGCTAAACAGGACATTCCTTAAGGGTCAGGGTCTCCTGGCTAAGTGGGGGAGGGGCAATGTGAGCCCAGACTTCCCAGATGGAGGCTCTGGGCCTTGAGACAGGCTTTCTTCTATCTGAACTAAAACCCAGGCTCTTACTCCTTCCCTGGAAGTTTATATTATTTGCCTAAAAAAAATTGACAGTCTTAAGGAAATATTAACTCCTAGGGAAAAGTATCAAGATTCCAAAGAGAATAATTATTAGAGAAGGTTTAACAAGTTGAACACACTATGCTGGATGGGGCAGAATTAACGCATAATGTAAATATGAATTTCCAATAAACATTATATCTTCAAGAAAACATGAGAGGATATTGTAAGCCTGAAGCAGAAATAAGCAGTTATGAAGAAGTGGGAAATTTAGTTAGAATGCTGGACAATATAGATAAAAATATAAAACTTAATTAATCACCACTAGATATATCTATGGTGAAATTTAAGAACACCAAACCTTTCAGAAAGAGAGAGAAAAAAACAGCCCACAAAAGAACAAGAATCAAGTTGACACCTATCTTCTCAATAGGATAAAGAAAAAAATTTCTTCTTTTCAAGAAGAAAAGAAAATAATATTTTCAAAGTGTTAAAAGGAACTTAGAATATAGAGATCTAGTTGTAGTATTTTGTACTACAAGCATACAAGATGCTAACATGTTTAGGTGGGATTGGAGAGACTCTGTTTTCTGATCATAATGCCATGAAACTGGTAATTACTAATAAAGAAGTATCTTAAAAAAGTTCCCACCTATCTGGAAATAATCCGTATTTAAAGAGGAATACATATGAAAAAATACAAAATAGTGATGAACAATAAGGAAAGCACCATGAGTTGAAATTTGAGAGACATAGCTAAAGCAGTACTTACCAGAAAATGTGGGGCTTTAAATAATACATTTATCATACAACCAAAAAGATTGAAAACAAATTAGTCAAGCAATCAACTGAGATATTAAAGAAAAAGCAACAGAGTTACCAGATACAAATAACAAAAGAAAATAATAAAGATGAGGACATAAATCAATGAAACAGAGAATAACAACACAGAGATGATTAACAAAACTAAAGCTCCTTTTTGAAAAGTAAATCTCTGGCAAAAATGACTAAGAATAAATGACATATAAACAAAACAAAGACTTAGAAAGGGGAAATAATGGCCAAAGTGACTGAAATATCAAAATAATAATATAAAATAGAAAGCCAAAAATTTGAAATCCAAAATAAATTGGATGTGTTATAAATTACATGTATATATAATTTACATATATATATTTTATATGCACACAATTACAAGAAATAGGAAATTTGAATAGAATTGCAACCACTAAAGGAATTGAAAAGTAATCACAACCATGCGTGTCACCCCTAGGAAAGGCATAGATTGACAGTTTTACAGGCTAGTTTTACCAAACTTAAAAAGAACCAAGAATCTCTATCTTATACAAGTTGTTTCAAAAAATTTTTAGAAGGAAGAACTCTGATTGACTTATTTATATGATGCTAGTATACATCCTTGACTCCAAGATTAGGTAAGGATGATAAAATAAAAAAGTTATAGTTCAATTTAATTTGGATCTCCTAATTAAATAGTAACTCACTGAAGCCAAGAGTGTATTTAAAAATGTGTAATGAACAAGTAGATTTACTCCAGAAATGTAAGGATCATTAAAAATCATAAAATCCATCAGAGTAAATGGTCATAAAACTAGAAACAGAACTTCTTTAATTTGATAAAGGATATATGCCAAGAATTTATTGCAAACATATACTTTAACTGAGAAACTATTAATTACTTGAAAATCTGGAAGAAGACAAGGTAACCTGTTTAATTTACTACTGAGGTCCTGGCAAATATAATAATACATGAAAATGCATAAAAAGAATACGGATAGAGAGGAAAGGAACAAAAAGTCATTCGTATGATTTGATCATTTATATGGGAAATCGAACAGAAACAAGAGACAAACTATTTGGACAAAGAGAAATGTTGGCAAAGTTATTGCATGCAAGACCAACTCACAAAAATCAATAGTGTCCTTTCATGGCCAACCAGAATATAGAATAGAAAAAAAGACATTTTCAGAGCAGCAAAAATTATGAAGTACCTGGGAAAGTGTCTAACAAAGAATGTGTAAGACCTTTGAGGACAAAAACATTTAAATTGTATTAAAGGTCATGATGTAGGGAAGAGGCAGGAGAATTAAATATTAAATCAGGCTGTATTCAGAGCCTGCAATGTGCTGCCAGAAACTTATGGAACAAAAGAAGTTTCCTGCTGGGATTACTAACAAACCATTTACCCATACCCCAAAGGGAAAGTGGGGTCCTTAAGTCCAATCATTCATTCTCTGTGGCGAAGAGAAACTATGGAACAAAGGCTGGGATTGCTAGCCTGTCTTTAGCACTGCATACCCATGCCTTTCACACTGCATACCCACACCATCAAAGAAAAATAGGTAAATAAAGTCTTTAAACTGTAATTTATAGAAACTGTAATTTAAGAATGATATATAAACTGAATTCCTCGAACATTCGAAGTCCCTCTCAGTCTCTCTGTCTCTCTCATTCTGTCTGTGAGAGGAGACCACACTCTGTCAATGGAGTTTTATTACTTCTCTAATAAACTTTCCTTTTGCTGCCAACTCTGGCGCATGCTTGAATTCTTTCCTGTACAGAGTCAAGACCCTTTTTCAGTGTAGGACTTGAGTCCCCATTGGGAGGAATTTGCTCCATCTTGCGTCAATTATAAGACTTACTTAAGAGAAGAGGTATACCATGTTCATGACTTAATAACAAAAATGTAAATTCTCCACAAATTCATCCACAAATTCAATGAAATTCCAACAAGAATTAAGATAGAATTTTGGGACTAGCTTTAAAAAACTGATTCTAAAATAAATATGAGATAACAAAGTACATCAGTTCTAAGACAATTTTCAAAAAGAAAAAGTAGGGGTGTTCACCCTACCATCGACTACAGACATATTGTGAATTCTACAGTAATACAATAAGGGTGCTTCTGGTGCAGGATCAGGGAACTAGGCCCATGCAACAGAACCGAGTACAAAAATAAACTTACGTCTAAACATGCATATGTATTCTCTATATGAGAGAGGAGGCATCAGTGGAAAAAGGATGGCTTATACATAGGCAATATAAGGAGAAATGGTTTAATGTATGGAGAAAAATAATTCAGCTTTCTATCTTCTATCATATACAGAAATTCTAAATGGATTAAAGACTTGATGAATCCATGGGGAAAAATGGGTTGTAGACCTCATGTGAAAGGTAAAATTATATTAAGAAGATGAGGGAGCTTTTCTCTGTGTGTTATGTGACTTGGAAGTGGGCTTAAAGACATTTTAAGCAATACTCAAATAGCACACAGTCCATAAAGGAAAAGAGATTAATGAATGTGACCACATAAGAAATTTTGTTTAGTAACAAACACCATAGAGGTACATGGTAGGTTGGTGATCAGAAGTGACAATATTTGTAACTTTTGAAAGAAACAATGGCTTCTGCCAGCACTTCTGTCTTGGAGAAGGTTGCTCCTCTAGGCCTTGCCCTGAAGCCAGACAACTCAGTTCTTCCCTGTATGTCCCTGGCTACTTTTGAGCTCCTGCCCCAGCATTGGAGCTCAGAACTAGTGAGTCCTTCAGTGAATTAATGATCTTAAAACAAAACTAGAAACTATATCTTCAAAATGTCTATGTCTGTGTGAAAAATAACAATTTCTTCAACAGGAGCTATTATCCGTGAGAATAAAAAAGTTGAAACAAGCTTCAAAAGTCATATAGAAATAAATATCACAGACTACAGCGAAATAGAACAATATGAATGGGAGACTGATGAATGAGAAAGGATATCATAGAAAAATTAAAAGAAGTCAATCTAGAATTCCAGTCAAGATGGTGGAGTAAACACCGTGCTTGCTTACTCACAACCACATCAAAATTACAACTAAACTATCGAACACCCATCACTGAGAGTCGCCTGAAGTCCAACTGAACAGAAGACCTACCAACAGATAGACGAGGCTACTTTGAGACCGATAGGAGACACAGAGATGTGGAACGGGCTGGTCCCACACTCGCGTGTGGCAGTTGAGCTTCAAGAGGGATATCTTGGCTGTAGAGGTCCCCCTTGGAGAAGTGAGGGGTCCCGGCCCCACACCAGGCTTTCCAGCCCAGGGTTCCAGTGCCGGGAAGAAAAGTCTTTATCTGTGGGGAGGATGGTGTAAGGCTTGACCTTGGCTGCCCTGTGACTTTGAGTGAAGGTTACTAGGCTCCTTGGGACCCCCTCACCCATATTTGTGAAAAAAAAGGTCATGATTTTGTGAGGATGAGTAGGATTCAGTTATGCACTGTGTTCATCTCAGAATCCTGGAAAAATACTTGGCTTTTCTTGTCACGCATCTGTATCACATTTGTCTTTGACACTCACTTGCTTTTAAAACACCTTAATTCAGCCCCTGTAATGCTGGGTTACTTTCAAGTTCATGGCTTTGAAAGGCGATAGCTCTCCACCTTTTCAATGCAAGCAGCTACAGGTAAGCCAGGGGCTGAGCTACTATGATAAAACTCTGGTTTCATCCACCAGAACCCAAGAAGCTGCTTTCTCTTTTGTCAGAGTGCAGGAGATCTCTATTAATAGACTAAAGATTTTATGCTGCCAGTGATTTTCTGAGAGGAGGCAGTAATGCAGCCAATCAGGCTCAGCTGGCCCTTTTTGCATTGAGAAGTTTCGGCTGGTTGCATGGCCATAATTGGGTTATGGGGCTGCTAATATGATTGTGCTGTCCAGAAATGCAAAAGCCATGAGTCAGTTAAACATCAAGGTGAAGTTATTTCCAGCAGATCAATTGCAGGCATCTCCCCAGCAGCACTGAGGCCTGGGTGATGGGAGAGAGAAATTTAGCAGACAGGGCTGCTCTTTCTTTCTATCTGTGCCCTTGTCGTCTTTCTTTGGAAGCACAGGCTCCCTGTCACACTTCACCATCTGTCACTGATATCCAGAGAACAAGACCTGATCTCTTTGTCAGGTACTTTTCTCATGAAATTCTTCAGTGTCTCCTGAGTTCACCCACAGTACAGATTTGTAATAGGAAGAAGTTCAGTTCTTCCACTGGGCACCAGGCTGCCACAGAGCACCCTGCATCCACCAGGGCCAGCTCAACCATCGTAGCAGTGGAGCTCATGCAGCGGGGTTCTGCCCAAACCAAACCTGCACCAGGCAACCAGGGCAGAACACATCTGGAGAGTGGGGGCATGGGCAGAACAGAAGCAATGAAGGTGGTGCACACTCTCAACCCTTCCCTGGGCTCCTCTTCCCTCTACTTGAACTTTTTTGTTAGCCCTTGAGGAACCAACCAGTCCTATGTATTCGGCATCCCCTCGACCTGGAAAGCCTTCGCTCTCACTGACCATTTGGCAAGCACATGTCCATTCATAACCATTGGACCTCATCACCCTTGTGTCCCTGGGGCCCAGTGAAGGACCTGACACAGAGTGCGTGCTCAGTGTTCCACACGTGTTTGTGGAATGAATGCATGAAAGACGGAAAAAGCCTTTATTGGTTGTACATCCCTGAAGATTCACAGATAAAGCTCTGCTGGCTCAGCAGACGGTGCCATTTGAAGAGTTTAAAATTCCCTTGTGTGTCAAATATCTGCATAATGCAATTGAAAATATTTAACAGTTTTTCAGCATCAAGTGACCAGGAACTAATCCTCAAAATTCACCCTCTGAACTACATAGATGACCTCAAAATTGTTTGAAAAATAAAATTAATTCTCTGATGGAGATCATTTTCTGTTGTCACATTTCAGTGAATTTATAAACAAGCGACAAAAATCAAACTAAAAAAACTGTGGAAACTTCAAAACTCTCTAAAGAAACTTTGAATTAGAAAAATCACAAAAACCCAAACTGCACAATTATTTAGAAAATACTACAATGAAAACACTATAAAAATCTTATGGAATAGAGCTAATGTTATTCAAAGAAGAAAATTCATAGGATTTAATACTTAAAAGGAAAGTGTAGAAATGAATTGGACAATTAAGCATCTAGCTAAAAAAATTAGAAATGGAAAAAGAAACATGAGGAAAGCAGAGCAATGAAATATTGAAACAAAATGTTTTAGAATTTGGAAAATCTAAATACTTGACAAAATAATCAAAGAGCTAATAAAATGGCTATTATTTTTTCTATTAAACAGAGAAAGTAGAAATACAAAATTGAAAATGAGAAAATAAAAAATCAAGATATAGAGGAAAAATACTTTTCAGAACCTATCTTCCAGAACGCTGTGCAGGGAAATGGGGAGACAGGGAGCTGGTGGCAGCTCCGGCCTGGGTCTCTGAGTCCCCTCCAGCATCCCACCCATCACTCTCCATGTGAACAGCCCAGCCTCTCCTGGCATCGACTGCCTGGTTTCCTGGGGACAAGAGGAAAAAGGAAATTCCCATCTAGACTGTCATCCCAGGGCTCTGATCCCAGACTGGGCCTGTAGCTGGGGTGAGTCCTGATATCCCAAGCTGGGGTTGCCCCTTGGATGCTTCCTGTGCTGGAGTCAAGAGGCCCTGCTTTGGCTTTGTTTGTACTTTTCTATGCCTACATGTACTAAAAAAGAGATAGTTTTCAAAAAGAGCAATGGCTGATTCCACATCTAAAGGCCTCTAGAGTTTGGATTATTATAAAGATTAAGGGTTGTGCAGACCTTCCTTCTGGGATGAATGAATGAATGAGTGGACCAAGGACAAAGCCACTTTGAGGATGACATAAAACCATGTGGGCCAGATGATCCTCCCAACAGAGCTTAAAGCCCCAGAGAAAAAGCCACAGCTCCAGGGAGGAGTTACAGTTCTTAGGATAGCATTACCTTTTGTAAGCTATTAATTCTCAAATTCAGCATGTCCAAACCAGAGTTCTTAATGACACCTCTCATCTCCATTTAGCTCAGTGGTCCTATTGTCTGCCTTGAGCTGCTCAAGCCAAAGCCCTGGAGGTCATCCTCGATTCCTTTCTCCCCTCCTGACTCATACCCAATCTCACATGAAATATTGTCAAGACTGTCTCCAAAACATTTCTCAAATTGATACAGTTCTCTCTCCACTACTTCCACCCTGGCCAAAGCCACCCTCATTCTTTGCCTAAAGTTCTGCAGCAGCCTCTTACATGGCAGTCACATTTCTGCTCTTTTTCCCTGGACCAACTGGAGTTACCTTTCTAGACGTAAACTGACCACATCGCCCTCCTGATGAACACTTTCCAAGGGCTGTCTTTCATATTTGTAATAAAATCCAGACCCCTTTACCTGGCCTGTAATTGGGCCCCTGCCAACTTCTTCAGGGTCAGTCCCTGCCATCCTCCCACGTCGCACAGCACACTCCAGTCACAGTGGCCCTTTCTTCACTTCCCCAGGTTTGTTCCTGCTTTAGGGGACTTGCATTAGTCCCCCTCCTGAAGTGCACACTCCCAAATGTCCTTACGACTGAATCTCTTTTGTCAGATTTCAGTTTAAATATCATGTCTTTGAATTCAATTCAAGGCACCCCCATTCACTTTAACACGTCCTGTTATATTTTCAATATATCATGTACAGTGTGGTCTAAAAAGTCTTCATGTGTTTTCATACATCTGTGGAAGTGGCCAGTAATGAGAGGTTCATTGTCTTATTTCTTCTTAACCTAGAACCAAGACAAGGATTTGAGTTAATTTCCTTTCTTATCAGATGTACTATGAAGCTTGTTTTCAGCCATTCTAGATCAAGGAAAGTACTAGATGCTGGTAAACACTCCTATCCTGTATGCAGTGCCTTCCTAGACCTCATGCCTTCAAACTAGGTGATCACCCTCCAAGGTATTTTCTCCATTCTGGCTCTGTCATTTTGTTTTTTGTACTATTTTGGCCTGTAGACCTCTGAGGGGATGGAGGACAGGGGGACGGGATACCTGGTCCAGATAACAGTTTTGGGACCACTGTCTCTGGTAGCCCTGGAGTTGGCCTCCTTATCAGGGCAAAATCCTAGGGGCAAGCAGCTTTCCTCCAAAGTCACCCACTTTTAGTCTTTTTGAAAAACTGGATTTTCTAATCATGTTCTGAGTTCCCTGTGGACATTTTTTTTTTTTTTGTGATCATAAATGTTGAGTAAAAGTCTCGGTCAGATAGGAAATTTAGAGGTGAAATGTCTATAATAGAGAAAGAAAGGCATCAAATTATGCATTAGCACGATTTTGGTTAAGGGAGCTAGGCTGGTACATGTAAGAGAAACTGTAGACTGCTTAGAACTCATGGGACAAGAGAGCAAAACAAAGAGAAAACCTAGACGGTTCAACAGTGGGTTTTTCTTTTTCCAATAGCAAGGGCAAAGACCAACATGGCGGACAAAAGATAAGCTGCAGCTGCCTGCACATGCACTACATGGTGGCCCCACAACAGACTCCACTACAAGCGTTGGAAGGAAAAGAAGGTGGGTGAAGAAGCACGTGGTCCTCAGAGCACAGCCTCTTAGGTGTCCCTAGTTCTCTTTGGAGAAGGTAGGAGGAGGTGGTGAAGGGAGGTCTGCGTACCATAGAAATGAAGGATTGTTGTGAAGGGGGAATTATTAGTGACACATAACAGGGTTATGTGGTACTGGGGGTGGGCAGAGCCTCCAGGTTGGTGCTGACCTCCCGCTCTGTCTTTTAATCAGATCGGGAGTGTAAATAATAAATCCAGAGCTACAACCACATTGTCTCATGTGTTCTGTCATCACTGCTGAAACAAAACAAGCATCGAAAGAGGGAAATGTGTATCCTCCTGGTGCCCTGGGAAGGGGTCCTGGGTGAGACAATCCAGGCAGGACCATCCTGCCCGGTCTGGGTGGGGCCCGCTCAGAGTAGGGAGCAGTTCTGAGTCAATGCCACAACCTTTTTATTATTAGTCACCAAACTCAGGTAACTTCACTTTGTTGGTTTAAGTTGTTAATATAGTGCCATACTAACTACTGCCAGTTAAATGAGTTAATGTTTGTGAAGAGCTTAGAACAGTACCTGGCACTGTTAGCTATTGTTTTCAAAATAATTGTTATCATTTTTGCAGCAATCGTGTTTCAGCTGTGAATTCTGGTAGCTTGTATGAAAAAAACACTTTTTAGGGTTACTCGAGAGCAACCAGGACAATGCCAACTGGTTCAATTTGCTTGTCTGATGGGTTTAATAGGCACAGAAGAGGTAAGGTGGACAGAGTTTTTTGTTCTGACCTAACATCTGATGTTGTCGTCTTCTCTAAATGAAATGCCCTCCAGCCTAGTATCTCACTTTAGCAATGGCCTCAATATACATTCATGTCCTATAGGATATGTGCAAACTGAATATCTGTTGGTGAAGCAAGAACCTACTGGTTTTCAGTGGTGGAGGAATACCAGCGCAGTTTACTGGGGACTGGCGTGAAGCCTGCCACTCCACTTAGGAGAGCCCTCTCTGAGGCATCATATAATTCTTCATGTGATAGGGGTGCCCATATGATTCCACTGGGATTTAGAGACTCAGTTGATAAGCCTTCACTCCTGGCCTACACCTTGGGCCAGGAGGGAGGGAGGGCCAAGGCCCTCCTGTGGGGGCACATGAGCATGTGCCCACGCTCACCTCGGCAGGCAAGCTCACTGTCCTCCCAGGCTTTGGCCTATAGACATTCGCAAAGTCCAAAAGTGACTATCCACCGCTGAACTACAGGCAAGAGGGGTGTAAACCAGGGCCTCCGAGGGTGAGATCCTTTTAGTTAGGTTGCCTGTCCCTGAGCCACATAGATTTTAAGGAATGACCCACTTAGCTCACTGCCAATATTCTCACTCCTTTGCTATTTGCCCCAGTCTGCTTGGAGACTCTTATTTTCACCTGCCCCTGGGCTTCCTACCTCTTTTGATAGTTTTCTGGTTTGTAGAATCACCTCTACCCTCAGATGCACCTGAGCCAGCCCCTATCCACCCTGCCTCGTTGCTTGAGCTCCCTATCCTAACCATTGTGCATAAATTCACTCCAGATGCACTGCCTGGGAAAATGTTGCCCACTGTTCTGGGAAAATGCCCATCCTGGTCTGACCTCCATGGGCCATCCTGATGCCAGCCTGCATAGGCCCTCTGAGGAGGTTCCGGTAGCCAAGGACCTAGGCTGGGGTCTTGGATAGCCCTCTTTACTACAAGTGGTATCGATCCGCCTTCTGTTGGAAGCAGTCCCAGGTATGTGTCAAACTGGCTTCTGCAGCTTACAGATGCTTGCTGGAAAGGGCAGGATCTCCCCTGGGACCATGGGCAAATGCCAGGGTGTCCTTCGGATCAGTTCAACCTTTGATAAAGGCTGTGATGGGAATAGTCGGGCAGTGATTACTATTAGAAAATGTTCCTTTCATCCTCTCTTATGTTACAAAGCCAGCAGGGCCTCCTCCAGCCCCAGTGTGTATTAATTAGTACAGTGTACTGGCCCCTATTTTCCAAAATGGTGTTTATAACTGCTTCTGAAATAAACATTCAACCACCTTGACCAACTTCTTTAGTTAAACAATTTCATATGTCTTTGCATGAACTAACCACATAAAATCCTTTCCAGAAAATGTGAATTCCTGGTGGGGGGTCATGCTCATGAGCCCTGAGGGCCTGAGTTTTCCTCATCCTTTCCTGGCAGAATCTGTTGACACACATGAACATGCTTGGAAGCCCTTGTGAGCCAGAGACAGAACCAGTGTAACGATTGAGAAGAGTGTAAAGGGGAGTCGTGGCTGAAGCATTTCGCATTGTATCAAGATAAGCAGCAAAGTCTCATTTTAATTTCCCAAACAGGTACTTTGTATGAGTATATATAAATTATGAATCAGCCTACTATCTTCTAAAAATAAAGATAATTTGATGTTATCAGAGCTGTTATTTCTTGATTTTAAAATATCTTAATTTTATTGAGGGCATCAAATTGTTGGTGGGCATATCTGGTATTTTTTCATTTTCTATATACCCTTTTGATATCTTCTCTAAATTTATCATGCTATTTTATAACTCAATGCCTTTGCTTTTGATCTTCCCACTGCCCCGTTCAACACCCTCTTCTGCAGTATCCTTCCCACTTTCAGTAACCAAATTCCTACTCATCCTTCAAGATTCAACTCAGACTTTACCCCCTCCAGGGAGTCCTCCCTATCTCGACCTCCCCCCACCCTAACCTAAGGCTCACCCCCACTGATCTCACACACTCTGTGCATATATTTCTCTTCTTCCTACTCATATTTAAGTTAAAATTTCAGTCACTGAGTCTCTCTTCCCTTCTAGACAGTAAGCTTTTTGAGAACAGTGACTGCATTTTAGTCATGGTTGCATTCCTATCAGTGATCACAAACCCTGACACGTAGGAGGCTTAAATTAGCATTGACCTCCGCTGCGCTGACCTCCTTACTTTGTCTCACTCGAGATCCTGCCCTTTCCTGAAAGGGAACTGCATGTCCTTGGGCACATTGGCCATGAAATGTTCTTATCTTTAGAGTGGCTAATGTGTTGGGCTGCTTAACAAATGTAGTTTTGTAATCTATATGTTCTATTGTCTGTATCAGGAGTTCTTAAACTTTTTGGTCTCAGCACCCCTTTATAGTCTTCATTGAGGACAACAAAGAGCTTTTGTTTATGTGGGTTACTTCTATTGGTAAGTACTGAATTATAATTTTAAAAAAATTATTGTCACTTAAAAATAACAATAAGCCCATTACATGCTAACACAAATATTTTTGAAACAAAAAAACTTAGTAAGAGTGGCATTATTTTATATCAGGGTTTCTCAACCTTGACACTATTGAAATCTTGGGCCAGAAAATTCTTTGTTGCGGGGGCTGTCCTGTGCTTTGTAGATGTTAAGCAGCATCTCTGGCCTCTACCCACTATATGTTGGTAGCACTTCCTTTTCCCAATTATAACCAAAAAGTTTCTTGAGGTGACCTTGGAAGTGGACTAGGACAACATCACCCTGGGTTGAAAAACAGTTTTATATTTCTGCAAATCTTTGTAATGTCTTAATTAATAGAAGATAGCTGGATTTTTATACCTGCTTCTGCATTCAGTCTGTTGCAGTATGCTGTTTTGGTTGAGGTACATGCTGAAATTACAGCCTTCTACAAATATGTAGCTGGAAAAGGGAGAAATACTTTAATAGCTTTAAAAAATAATTGTGCATAGTCTTTGGTACTATAGCAAAACCCAACAAAAAGTGTTTTTTTAAAAGTTAGTTGTAATTTAGAATCTGAAATTATATTAATGGACTTTTCCTATTCTATGACATTAAAATATGTTAGGTCATCTTAAATTTTGAATGAATCTCTTGCCCATGTGTGATTTTTGTAACTGCATACATTGCTTATTTGGAAAATGTTTATGCGTACATTGCTTATTTGGAAAATGTTTATTTTCAATGTTGACACATCTCATTATACAATATAAACACAATTATATTTGGTGCTATTAATGTTATTGGAAAAAAATTTAAGTACCAGAAAGCTATCAAGGTCACAATGTCTGATGTGTGTTTTCCAAAATTCAAATTTCCTCTTGAAAGCTCAAATTTTGTCACTGGCAAAAAATTTTTTTTGAAACGTTTTCTTTGAAATGACTGGCTCACTTATTTTGGAAAATAATGGCTGCCAAATACCAACGTATATATAATCATAGACTATAAATTGTTCTTGCAAGTAAAAATAATGTTCCGTGTAGAAAGTGGCTAGTGCAGCCTGTAACTCACTCAACTGCACAAGTGCTTATCTCAAGAAAACCACCTTATTTTGATATGCAACTGAAGTGCTTCATGTGTACTTCTCTTTTTGTCACAGAATATTTCAAAAGGTGTACTCTGGAGCAAAGATTTAACAAAATGAATGTTTACTGCTTCATCAAGGGCATTCCTAAGTGAAACTGGCTTTCTTTCCCTTCTGCAAGCCCCCAGCACGAGGACCAGAATGGCCAACCCTGTCCTGGGTGATGCTCAGGCACAGCAGTTTGGCTACTGTCTCTTGAGCCCCATCAGCACGAGCGTCAACAGAGTGACAGAGATAAATAGCATCTTAGTTTTATTATGAAAATATTTTTGCTCTTGCCGACCCCAGAAGGGCTTTGGGATTCCAGGGGTGACTGCACCAGCACTGTTTTACTTTTGTCATGGAAGTCCTGCAAGCATCAGCCTTGAGAGAACAGGAGCTCTATTTATATGATGAGCTCATGAATTGCCAAAGAAATCATCGTGGATTCAAAGTTTCAAGTAGGAAGGGCCCTTGGAGGTGGTCTAATCTAGCCCCTTTAGTGTATAGATGAGCATGCTTAGGCCCGGAGAGGGGAAGAAACTCGTCCAAAGTCTCACAGCCAGTTGTGGTAGAACCAGACCTAGAACCCAGGTCTTCTGAGTCCCAGTCCAGTGCTCTTTCTACCACACTCTGCTGTTCTTGAGCACTCTGTATGGTGTTTAGCACACGTCTACCTGCAAAAAGACCCTTGTTGTACTTGGGGTAAACAAGATTTTTCTATTGTTGGCATATTTACTATCAGTTTTTAAGTGTTTTTGCCCAGCCAACATTTAAGAGGTTGCCTATTCCCTCAGCTTGCTTGGCCTACAATTATTTTTAATTGGCTACCAGGTGTACAGAGATGCTTAGTTATGCCATTGTGCTCTAACAGTTAGACCTCCAGTAGAGTTGGTTAACCAAGAGAACCCTGTGGG